>NQII01003945.1:11582-61951 GCA_002778355.1 Clitarchus hookeri
GGGAGGCGGGAAACAGACCGGCGCGTGGGAGACCGCGGGCGGGCGTGCCGCCTAATACGGACACCGGACACCCGTCCGCCGTGGGTGTCCGTCGCCGCGTGCATTACTTCCCCCCGCGTCTGTCACAAGCCAGCCGGATGTCCGCTACACTCATCTTCCACTGCCCTCTCCACCAGCCGCAAATTTAAGTTTCGGTTATACGTTACGTGATACTCAACGTCTCGTCGACAGCTTCTTTAGACAGGGTTCTCACGCTTCTTGTAAGTCCTTGATAAAGTTCTGCCGGCCTCCCGTGGCGCATTCGGTTGGTGCGCCACCGGTCTGGGGTGCGGGAGGTTCCGGGTTCGAATCCCAAGTAAGGCATGAGTGTTAGTTTAAGTTAGGTCAAAAGTTAGTTTGTATACCGTCCTCTAATAAGCCTTCAGGCATAACACCGGGGGACGTTAATAAGCCCTATACAATACAATTGAAAAATTCCTTGAAATAAAGACGTCAAGGGCGCTTACAAGTCCTTGAAAAATTTGTCAGTTTCTTGAAAGTGCTTAATTTTTATAGAATTTCTTTACGTGGTATTTATGCATGGCAAATTAAAGTGATGTGCGTCCGTTATGTGTACGGGAAAATTTATGGTACGTAGGCCTTGTAGATTTTATTGGAGCTTTCTGTCATTTTTTGACAGCACACAATAGTGCAAGTTTGTCCCGTGTTCGATTGTTATTGGTAGTTGTGCCATACCTAATCTAGCTAATTTAAGTTATTGGCCGTTATGGGCCATAATTTCCTCAGGTTCTTAAGTACGTCTGGTGAAGATACCGAGAAGAAAGTGTTTTTTCAGTGACGTGTGGCTCTCGCACGTTATTTATTCTCTGTGTTTAGTGAAAGTGACTGATGATAAATCGAAAGAAAGGTGTTCATTTTGTTTTAAAAAGTTTTATATAGGTAGCATGGGAGAAGCTGCTTTGAAATCTCATATTCTTCTTGGTGTTCGAGTGGTCGTTGATTCGGCGCCGGCCAGCTGCACGAGGGGTGGCTTTCCATCCCCACTCCAGGGGAATAAGGGTGCAGTTCCTTAACATGAGCCTTATTAGTCTCTCGTCTATTAAGGAGGTTGATCCCCGAGATTTCGGAATCGCGTGTGTTCTATACACCCGACAGTACATACTCGGTACAGGCTATTGCTTAGTACATTTTTCCGAAGTTGGTATCATGTTACTGTGATGGTTTTTATCACTCGTGCAGTTGCCTACGGTTACAAATCAGAAAATAACCAAGGCATTGAAGATTGAACGTGTTACAATCCAAGAAACTATGGAAAATTATTATATATGCTCTTTCATGTTAAAATTGCCTATACGTATTCTTAAATAAAAGCTTGGGATGGGTGACTGATAAATACAAAATACAAATGATAAGTTAATTTGGCTATAACTACTCGCATTATTATTATAATAAAAACGGCGAAACATTCGCAATTACAGTGTGCTCCGAACGGGCTCATAAACTGAACCGTGTCATTGGTTAGGTGGAAACAAATTGTACTAAATAAGCCTCTAGATTTTTTCTAAAACTAAATGGGGGACGAAGAAAAAATTGTATTTCAGGGTGTGGTGTCATGGTACCTGGCGTCCTCTTCGCGCCCACAAGCTGATGTTAACCATGCGGGGTTTTCTGGGAACCCACGTTTCGAATGACGAGTTAAGGAACTGAAGAATTAGTTGTAGCTGCCTTGCACTGACGTTGGCGAATGACGTCATCACACGTGCAGTAACGTGGCAGCCAAAATGTCAGTGTAATTCAGTGCTGTCCTAATTCCTTTCGTATTATATTGAACGCCCTATCAATATTTGCATCGAACAAATAAAAGAAAATATTATTAATCATGGCGTAGTTTTTATAATTCACTTGCAATGGACAAGCTGAGTGAGTGAAGAGATTTGGGCGGCTCTTAACAGCGGGGTCTAGAGAGCCGATGAGGGTGACGTGAGGTGAGTATGGAGCAGCGCCGGAATGAAAGGGTGAAGGAAACGGGAGATCCCCGAGAAAACCTACCGACCAGCGACATCGTCCAACACGATTCCCACATGCGAAAATCTGGGGGTTTCAACACAGTTCGCCTTGGTGGGAGGTGAGTTGGACAAGATGATATCATTTACTAGATGGCCTTAATTTTTAGTTGCAATATCAACATTTTTCTAATTAAGTTCACGCATATAAATCACTGTCTACTGATCTTCAAACTTATCAGGTACCGATATTTGTAGTACATATAGGCCTAGTAGTACGTACTTTTAACATATACCCGAAATTACGTATTTAGTTTTTTTTTATAATAGAAATGTCATTCGGAACATACGCCGCTGTATTGTGTTATTTTTCGGACAAGGCTATGTTAATTCGATAGANATAATAGAAATGTCATTCGGAACATACGCCGCTGTATTGTGTTATTTTTCGGACAAGGCTATGTTAATTCGATAGAAATGTTACTAACGCAGGCGGCATAGATTACCTTCGTTATGAGCGTGATCCGCTATAACCACCACATCGCGTTACATATTCAATAATAACGCCAAACAAAATAGTTTTATAGAGATTACTCCATGGAAGGGAGACATTTAAATTATTCGGAGGACATAGTAATTGTAATCACGGATATTTCGTGCGTATTCATATTCTGGTTTCGTAACTAGTATCAGGAAGTCGACAGGCTTAGCGTTTTGTCATACGTTGCCGGTATGTACATATTTTTTAAATCTTTATCCTAATCTAAACGACCGCAATGAGTGGAAGAAGTGACGGCATTGTGTTAACCGATATTTTAACGCANAAATCTTTATCCTAATCTAAACGACCGCAATGAGTGGAAGAAGTGACGGCATTGTGTTAACCGATATTTTAACGCGATAGCATCCGGCATGGTGGCCATACACTAAAGTAGGTCAAGGCTGCGATAAGAAAAGCTGTACAACCGTACCTGTATACACTTGATACGGGCTTTATGTTGCTCTGAGACTAAAGACAACGACACTTGCTGGTCGCAGTGGTCTCCGAACCACTCGAAACCCTACCGGCCGCACGAATTTAACTTTGCTGTAAAATTGGGAGCAAATGCGTGAAACATTTCGGGTCCGACCTTCTGCGACCTCACGGTACTGCATATACTGCTTTAAAACACCTAGGATGTTGCAAGAGGGGTCAGATATACAATTTTTTAAAGACTAATGCCACTGATTTATTAGGAAAACTAATGTGAATAACATTCGCATCACTGTTTTACAGCGTGATTTCGACAGTTATGCGGGTAAATCTTGAACTACTGTCGAGGGAATGAGTAGAGGACAAAAGATAATCATTCTTTCCAATCTGTAGGGGTCGCGGTGGCTGAGCGGTTAGCCTACTCGCCTCCTTAACACATTGGATCCACGATTGGGAGGACCTGTGTTCGATTCCCGGTCAGGCCAGCAATTACTCCAGGTGGATGCCGATTCCTTCCCCGTTCCTGATTCTCTTAAGTATGCAATGGGACGAGACGTCAAGCTCTAGATAGGCCTACCTACCTACGTACAGTATCGACCTACGTACTTTACCTACCTACCTGCCAACTTACCCTACCTTCATTCAGTGGTTGATGGTTGTTTCTAGAGCTGTGGGGGAAGGGCCGGCAGTGACGATTGGTGGGCGAAGTGAACTGGATGACGCAATGCCACGACGTGTGTTTCCGTGTCGAGCCGGCGAGGACAGCGGGCGGAGCGGCGGGTTAGTCAGCCTGTCCCCTGCGGGGGAGGCGCTCCGCATATGGTCCCTGCTGAATCACCGCCCCGCGTCTCCTAGGCCCTCCCAACATGCATTTACCACCAACAAATGTATTTTATTGCAGCCTCGGACGTTAACTTTTGAGAGTGGAGATGTATACACTGCGTTTATTAGTCACATTACAATGTTTACGCTAATAAGGGGCGGGAATATACAAAATTTAACAGGGCCTTAAAAGTGTTCACTTTACCGCGAACAACCTATACACGCCGCGACACTGTCGGCCTCGTCTGCCCGACACAATTCCCAATGTTTCCTTCCGCACAAGGAAATAAGAATGTAATCACGTAGTATAGTCCATTCACGGTTACTTCACCACTTTTATGAAGCCCTGCTGAAGTGATAGTTCCAGAATATTCCTCCACCTCTTGCAAACAAAGCTTAACTAAGTTTGTAAAATTACATCAAAAGGACAACGCACCACATTCGTGTGCACTCAGTGTAATAATATAATTAAAATTTCAATTTAACCGCTAATAAGGCACTTTTATGAACACAAATATAAAACGCTTGTGAAACACAACATATTTAGGAAACAACGAAACACGTCATACACAGGATGATTTTGCAAACATTTGAAACAGCTTCTCTGCGACCGGCTGACGCGTCAACTGGAAAACTTGAAATAGCTCTGACGAAACACTAGCAAAACTCGTTCGTAGTTAGTCACCTCATACTCAACTGTTGTGTAGTCTTTTCGATTTCGGCCATGTCTTAGAACGAACATGTCCACGAGTTGCGGACTACTTTCCTAGCATTTTTTTCCCTTCAAATTTGTAAGGTGCCAACTGCCAACCAGAAAACTTATTTAAAATCACAAAAGTAATTTTGTTTTACTTTGAAAATAACGTGTATGTACACCTACTGTAAGTGCACTGTAGGACAAAGGTAGGTCCAATCGGCGTATCGGCATTTCTGGGTTTGCCCGTAGTCTGCGGGCGCTTTAGAAGGCGTCGGTGGGGGAAACGGGAGCACCCCGAGTGACTCCTTTCATCGGCAACGTGAGCCACGTTTTCCACTTGCAAGGTTCCAGGCACAGATCCATCAAAGATCGATGCCATGGCCTCGTTTGCGAGAAGGGGGGAGGGTGCGTGCTAACAGCTTACTCACCGTGCTCCTTATTTATCCTTGGTGCTTATTAGACACCGGGCAGATCCTGGTTTCCATTTGAGGTTAGGCTGTTCCTCAAAAGACTTGCACGTCTGTGGTGCCTTTGCAGTTGAGCAAGATTTTCTCCGATGTCGTATTGTAGGCCGCTAATAAACCCACAATACTGATGTAATATTGAAGTTCATATAGGTCAGATGTCGTTTATAACGAGAAATAGTGCATCGTAGAATGACGTAGGGCCCAATGCATATTTCTTCATGCAGCCAAGCAGTGTCACAATTTTTCTGAGAAAGCTCAATGTTGACAGGATTCGTGTAACATTAGAGATTGTAGGTATCGGTGCGTTGCATGCTCCAGCGCGCAGATAGTGCCGGAGTAAGCAGTGGTTGCGCGCACGCGGAATGACATTACGCGCACTTATAAGCACACTCGGTCACCAGTCACGCCGGCGTGTTTGAATAACGAATCAGGCACAGAACCGTGTCCCGCCTGACATAGTTCACTGAGAGCCGACGATCCGCTGTTAAAAGAGGCGTGCGAAGAAGCGGCGCAAGAAATACGATCCAGCAACCACTGAATATTTCTGCTAGCGACCAGCATGTAAATGTGACACTTTGATGGATACGTTTTATATCTAGAACCGGTTTCGTTTCCAATCTCACGCAAGGGCGTGTCTAAGTGGACGTACGGGGATATGTTGTAGTCTACTTGACAGACATTTCCTTGCTTTCACCGCTGATAGGCTGCGTACTTTCGAAGCAGGGGTTGAGATACACTCACAAATACGTTGATTTCTAGTGATGTAATACGGAAATATTGCGTAGGCTCGCACGTAGAAAAGCGAGAATAACCTTGCGCATAAATATCAGTGTTTTATTTCTTCGGCACTTTCTACGATTCACGGTACGCCACAAAGTTAATTGAAAAGAGTTGTAAAGCTTGTAGAAAGAGTTAAATATTTTCAAAAAAATTGCTTTCATCCACCAGTGCACCTTCGTTTTGCCTTGTATTATTATGCGTCGTATACCGGTTTGGTTTCCATCGCCATTGAGGCGTGTGGGACGGTAGCACGCTTGCCGTGTAACCAAGGATTTTTAAAATCGTTATTTATTATCTCCATTGCTTCATGCCGGAAGGACGGCCTGGGAAGAGGGGAGGATGACAAGCAGGGGTGAAGTAACCAATAGATGAAGAAGGAAGGGAGGCAGGGTACAGGGCGGTCACAGGCGAAGGTAACTTAAATTTCCACAAGGAATAATAGTTTATTCAGTGGTGTGTGCTATGAAACATGACTAAGTACGAGTGTATTTCTGCAGAATACTGAATACATAGTCAGTAAGCCCAAACTTACAGAGCATTAAACTGCGGCGAGGAGTTGAAACTACAGAAAAACCGTACCGTTACCTCAGTATCAGTTATTTGGGGTTTTGGAACCACTAAATTAAATATTTCATTGCAACTGATGTAATTAGTGGCTTGTCATCTATTGATGCAGTGACACTTAATTATAAAGTTCGTAATAGACGAACTATTACTACTGTAAAAATAACATTACTTATATTTTCACATTGGCCTCAGTGCTAGCGTCATGGATGTAATGTTATCAGAACATCTTGATATTTTCATGATCAGCACAATGTTTGAAGAAATTGGAGTGATTAATAATGAAGACAAAAATACGATATANATATTTTCATGATCAGCACAATGTTTGAAGAAATTGGAGTGATTAATAATGAAGACAAAAATACGATATATATATATTGCACTTTCTACATTGAGAAAGAAGAACTTGGAGTAGTGGCCCCTGACATACGCGTGGGCTACATCCGTGAGTTACTCGGGATTTGAACCCGCGAAAGCTCGTCGTTCGAAGGTGAATAACGGCAAAATACCTCTGATACAGAGTCGCTTTCGACCAAGATGTCGCAGGTTCATTCCCGTGTGGGAATCAGTCGTTTCATCTTCACATCAGCCAGTTAGTTTTACCAGTGCGCAACTCTCGAGGTGTTTACTGGTGCGTAAGAACAACTCCTGAGTTCGCTACAGTCCATTTTCGTGTTTCTGTATCAGGTTTTAATACTGTAAAGGATGTAAAAGAAAGCTACTTTTGCTGTGCAGTACCAAATAATTACAACTAGCATGTACTGGAAGCTTTTTTTTTTTTTACACAACCCCTTCCAATTAGCCTTGTGACTTAGTGACACTAAGTCACCCATTTCTTAAGGAGTTCGGTACTTCTTCCGTGGCAGGTTCGAGAACGTCCAGTTAAAGAAGTAGGATTCCAAACTAATCATGATCTTAAGGCTGAAGGCCTGTGCCTTGTCGACGCATCCGCTCTTCTCTTACATCTTGCAGATCTTTTGGTCTTAAGGTAACTTCTACATCCCTTTCGTATTTTTACGTCTTCGAAGGAGATGCAGGCCCTCCTCTTGTATTCTCCAACACCCTGCGTTCATAAACATTTGTGCGAGATATATTGTGTCTTTAGATCGTCCTTTTCATTTCCTTTCATGCCCTTTTTCGCTTCCCTTAACACTTTTAAATCTTTGTTACGCAGCCCATGTCGTATAATGAAGTGGTGGGAATTTGTATATCTCAAAAAATTATATTTCAAAATATGCTAACTATTGCAATATTTAATTGATCTCCGAGTTGTTGAGTCTCTAACTCAAGACGAATACTCAAAATGAGCACTTTGAAATTGCTATGATCGTCAGCGATGACTTAGAATAATTTGCGTGTACTGGATTTCACACAGACATCGAAGAAAAAGTTGCGAAAATGAGTTAAATGTGTTTGACGAGAGCTGAAGTCGAGATGGTTGTATTATAACAGCTGTTGCTGCTAAGGTGTGGAGGAGGAGGTGCCTTGCCCCGGTGACAGCGAACAGTGTTCTCGCAGTCGAAAACAGCGACGCTGCGAAAAAGACACGGCAGACGCGTGGTGGGCGCTGACGTGGCGGCTTTCTACTTTGTCGGCGGATTCCAAAGCGAGATTACCCTTGCAAATCAGCCTCCCACTCAGGGGTTCGCACAGTTGCAGCCGGATAATAATATGCCTGGGATGCCACGGCACTTCTTCTTGTAGCACCGCGTAAATTGTGCGGTAGTTGTAAATAAAATACGTGCGTTGACGTTTCCACTCATGGCGCTACAGCGAACCTACGGGAGATGCTGCCATCCTTTGCTGCACTCAGTTGGTTTCTCCTGTGTGTGGAATACGTAAATGCACAAGTTACGGCATTAGAAAGAATTAATTGCATTGTAACAGGAAATCTATGTTTGTGGAACGTACTCAGACAAACAGCCCTTCAACCAGCAGGGANAGAATTAATTGCATTGTAACAGGAAATCTATGTTTGTGGAACGTACTCAGACAAACAGCCCTTCAACCAGCAGGGATGTTAGTGTAGATGTGCAAACAGTAAAACTGGCAGCATTTGATATCTGTGCCCACTAGAATAGAGGGTTCGATGTTCGTGATTTACATGTAAAACATCTAGATAGTCATTAGTGTAAGTTGTTTTCTTCACATTCAACGTATGACAAGGATCCCGCTTACCTGGAATTTTTTTTCCGCGTCTGAGTCGCTGAAGCATGGGAGCGCTAAGGGTGAGCTAAGGGCGACTCTTGCATGTGCATTAAATGTATAATTGCCTTTATGAGCAAATAATCGAACTGTGACGTCCTGAGATTGCAATTTTCAGCAATTTATGCTCTCGAACAACGTACTTCAGAGAACCTTAAGAAACTGAGATGCACGTAAATGTAACATTTAGCGAAATGGTGTTGGTAGCTGAAACCATCGGCCAGAATCTCCAGTAACTTTCCTATAAGCTAGTCACGGTAAAGTGAGCACTTTTGACGCCCTAGTTACTTTTTCCTTTCAGCCATTTTTTATACTTTAACCACCTTTTTTAAAAAAAATTATTGCCATGTATGGCCTTAGTAATAAACACAGTATATATATTCCACTGTACTCGGAAGTTAACGTCTAAGGCTACAGTAAAGTATATTTACTGACTATGATACCAAATGAGAGGGGTTTCAAAAGTGCTCACTTTGCNACGTCTAAGGCTACAGTAAAGTATATTTACTGACTATGATACCAAATGAGAGGGGTTTCAAAAGTGCTCACTTTGCCGTGAATAGCCTATACAAAGGTGTGCATGTGTGTACGCGCCGGCAGCGCAGAAAGGCGTGCCGCGAAAGCTGGCTGGAACGTCCACGCCTCCGACAAACACTGACGTCTATAGCACACATTACGACACGGAAGCAGCGTTCTACGTTGTCACCTCGTGCGGCGGAACAACGCGCTATCGCTGGCAGATAGCCGTTGTCTTACCTACTGAATATTCCTTCAAGCAAGACAGTGTATCGCGCTTGCAAATGGTCCGTAATCACGTGCATTCTTCCACCCCGGGGTGGTTACACCGAGGACTCAGGCGTGTATTTTGCCTGTTAATTTTCACTTTATTGACATACATACCGCTGCTTTGATGCCGTAAGTCTTATGGGAGGGCAGCAGGTGCCGTTACGTAATTATAGGCTGTCCACGGTAAAGTAGGCACTTTTGAGGCCCTAGTTACATTTCCTTTCAACCATTTTTTAATCATTTAACGACCTATTAAAACAAATATTGCCATATAGGTAATTAGCACAGTGTGTATATTCCACTTCACTCGGAAGTTAACGTCTA
Source organism: Clitarchus hookeri (assembly GCA_002778355.1). NCBI lineage: Eukaryota > Metazoa > Arthropoda > Insecta > Phasmatodea > Phasmatidae > Clitarchus > Clitarchus hookeri. The sequence continues at coordinate 21,207 of NQII01003945.1, forward strand.
AGGCTAAAATAAAATATATTTATTGATCATTTTTCTGAATGAGGGGGCTTTCAAAAGTTCTCATTTTACCGTGAATGGCCTGGTCTATAACTTACGCGGACTCAACATCTAAAACCGGCACACACACACACCCATTGATTACCAGGGATACTAACTTAAACCTCGCATTCCACGATTGTCATGTCTTAACCGACCTTTGCCGTTGAGTTCGCCTATTTATTTTAAGAAATCCTTGCCGTGGCCTTTGTTTAGCTCCGAGAAGTTTGTTGTAGAACTGTAAAACAATGTATATTTACGACTAATGTATTCAACACTCGAACGAATGCTGCAAACTCAGGCGTAAACTGTACCGAGTTTCTTAATTGGACCTTGAAATTTTTTTTTATGAAATAAAACAGTTAAATATTGCTTACTAGCAACTTCCATAACAACAGCTAACCAAGCATGTTTGCATGTTTGACACACATTTACAGTATATATTGTCTCTCACCCTTGGATAACTGCTTTGGGGACGGTTTTTCCAGCAAGTTATTTTTCGATGCTCTTCCAGCACGTGCTCTGACAACTCATTATCATGTACGTCATCAGTTTTAGTACACAACAATAATGTGTAACAAACCTTGTGCTGCTAATGCAGCATGTAAAGTATCAAAGTAAAATTTAAATAACGTGTAATATTACTTTCAACACAATGAAATGTCGCCATGTCGGTAGGAACACTTGATTTTTGCAAAATAAATTTCTACGCTAACCGTATTTCACATAGCATTTCACTTCAAGACCACTGTCGTGATTGGCTGATTTTAATTGTTACGCGCCTTAAGTGACCGCTTTCGAATTAGAGATGTTCGTTATCGGAGTAAGCTAATTCTGATTGACGCTGTGAGATAAGGAAATGTCTTCTCACAAAGGCAAATGGCCAATAACCAAAGTAAAACTGCAGGCGTGAATATTGAAATCCAGCCTGCACGGAAATCTCTTTATGGAAATCAGTTGCCCTTGCATATAGCGAATATTTGCTAGACTACATTAATCAGTACGGTAATAAAGTTGTCTATCACGTGACGCTACACAGCAGCACTGCTTTTTCGGTCGATAACACTTTCTTGCGTTCGCGTGGGAGGATATCCCTTATTCCCTATTCCCACATAATCACAAGAGTATACTCAATTCAGGCCGGTTACTTCCAAATTTTCTGAAGCCCTGCTAATGTTCTACTTCCGGGATATTCCTCCGCTTCATAGAAACAAATCTTAGAAAATTACACTAGAGGGCCGACGCACCATATTCGTGTGCACTCAGTTTAATATTATTTTGCATAATAACTATTTCTTACTGGGCATTACCAAAACACCTATTCCCTCGCCGTCTTTTTTCATTTTAGCTATTTTTTGAAGGTTTGATTAAAAAAGTTCGAAGAAACCGCGAAAAGACTATACTAAGAATACATAGGTTCAACAGCCACTTATTCCGCGAACTCCAGCCGCACACGCCAGCAAAATGGCCTCACTGTCCAAAAACATGCCGGAACGCTGTTCGCTAATCGGTGACTCAACCTGCGGGGAGGGCAGGTCGTAACTGTATTTATTTTACTGTTGATTTAAGTAATTTGGAAAGGTCTGCTTTTTTTTGTCATGTCAGTTTGTACCCTTTTGTACTTACATGCACAAATTAAAATTTCTTTAGGCCTTACGACTAGTTTAATGCGTCGGTTAGTCAGGTGATGCTCTGAAATTATTTTGAACAGAAACATGTTACTGTCACGCTAACCGGCTATAGATGCCTTTAATTAAAAACAATATAAATATAGTCATTTATGAGATAGTAAAAATGGTTAGGGATGGTGGTCCTACATCGCGAAATTACTTTGCACTAACTTACATATGTTTCAAAACATCATCAAAGAATAACTAAGAATACAGAAGTGAAATGGCGCAACGGTTTTTTTTTTTTTTAANTTGGTTACCGCGTGCAGCGGAAGATTCCCTATTGGTTGAGCTGCTAGCTGGCAAATAAGTTACGAGGCGCTGCTGATTGGCGAACGGCGTTCAGACATGTTGCTGGTCAGTGCCGTGATTTTTCTGTAGTGTGCGGCTGGCATTCGCAGTATAAGCGGCTGTTTCTCTACTGTGTTCTCAATTGTGCTATTACGTTGCGTTTTGCTACATCATGGTTTGATAACAAACTTTTAACAAGAGCTGGATGTCTGCAGACGAATTGTAGGCTTAGGCAAATGGAGAAATAGTTTACTTATAGACAGCAGCTACACTATAACAACGTCTGTGTTCGCACTATCAATTGTTGGTAAACTACTTGCCAAGATTATTTTAGTAACGGCACGAGTAGACTATAGCAAATTCTATTACTGAGTATTTTGGAATGAGTAAAACTAATGTAGAACTTCAATAAGTAAATACTGCAGAGTTCAAGTTTATAACAAACGGGCTGATACAGATACAGCTTTGTACGTTTCATAAAAATATGTAAGCATACAAGATTTTTTTACAGCGTAATATGTAGTGGAACTAAAACTTGGGACATGTGCACAGCGCAATGAAATCTAACAAGTATTCAACTTTTCCCGCGAGAAATCACTGTAGCGTTGATGCTGTTTTTCCTAATGCTCTGTCCACATTGCAATACTTACTCCAATCATTGATTAAGTTAATTTAAATGGGACAGCGATATTTTTCAAAAGTCTATTTCAGACATACTCAATTAGACGTGAAGCAGATATAGCACGGATACCACAGGCGACGGTTTCGCCAGTCACGTCTCGCCGTTAGTGCTGGCCGCTGATGTGTTTCACTCACAATCCTAAGTAAGATTTTTTTTTTTTTAAATTATTTTAAGTAAGCTACACTGAATGCTAAAGATAAACTGGTTTGTACACAGGATAAATTCGAGTTAGACTGATTTTCGTCTTCTGCGCGTGCCACCAACATTTACTTACCAGTACAACTGTCAAAGTAGCTTGGCCAACAGTAACTAACGTATTTCTTTACTTTCTAGCTTAGTCATCTAGGTGCCCTTTATATAAATAAAATACTTTGGCATAACTTGAAAATATTCTAATCGCATTAAAATTAGATTAGAGAAAGTGTACAAACACATTAATACTTTTCTAACTTCAAATCCAATACACATTGTTTTGATAGGGCTGTTGGCAAGACAAAAACAGTTCAATTTTGGTACACGGAGAGTGGTTACTGTCCAGATGGAATGCGCAAGCTACCCCATATTCCCTCTGTGGTTGGGGATGGCTCTGGCCTTGCTAATTGTCCATGCAGTAACCTATTGATTCCAAGTATTGAACTTTTTTGCTACTGTAACTGTCACAACGCGTGACCTATGTTACGTTTAAGCTCATTGCTAAATGTTAGTGAATTTCGCAAATTGTCTACGTCTCAGGTTAGACTTCATGTACGCATATGTTACTATCGCAGTCGTTTTGACACCCTGAGAGACTTTCAGCCACTAGTAACAGGAGACAAATATTCTAACAGTGTCACGTGAAAGCCAGGCCAAAGAAGTATCATCCTACCATGGTATTATTCAGTGAACGAACTGTTGAAGCCCTAGTATGTAAAGCATTGGGGATTCTAATCTAGTGCCAAGTGAGCTATATAATAGATTCGGACGACTCTTAAAATAGTAGTATCGAGAGCCGATGAGGGGCGGGGAAACGGGAGATCCCCGAGAAAACCCGCCGACCAGCGGCATCGTCCAGCACGATTCCCACTTGCGAAAATCCGGAGTGAACAGGCAGGGGATTGAATCCGGTTCGCCTTGGTGGGAAGGGAGCAGTCTAGCCGCTCAGCCACCGTCGCCCCTAGTGCCAAATGAATTCGCGAAATTAACTCATTGTTTACATACATATTTGTTTAGAAATTTTAGGGCCGTTTCGCTTACCAATTTCGGTGCAGTTAGACTATATCAAAGTCACGTTAAATACGTAATTTTTTAAAATATAAAATGATGGGTTCGTTAAAAAGTAAAATGTAAACAGACATCCACGTGAGTATTTGAACACGTGTTTTTGACAGTTGTGTTGGCATGTCGTGAGCCAATGCTGGGGATGTGCGCGGGAAACGGAAGCTTGGTTTACCTCGTCTGTATGGAAGCGGGCACTCCCGTGCACAAGTAGCCTGCGGACGGGAAGGCGGGCCGCCATGTTGCCTTGGCGACCCACGCCGTGCCGGCCCACGCGACACATTATGTAAATAAAGCGACGAAGACGACGGCGACGACTCGTGACAAGTGATCCTTATGGGCAGGACGAGCTGCGAGCCCCGGGGGTTGTCGTGCCTGCCGCTTGCCCAACTCTGCCCGCGGCCTCCGCCACAACTGTCTGTAGGCACGGGCGCGTCCACACGGGCACTCTTTGGAGGGGAATTTCTCTGCCGTGACACTCAGTACTTACGTACAACAGTCATAGTTTTGCACCGTCTTGGGAAATTAATTTTAACTGCCAATACGTCATAGGTAGAAAAATATGCCTGTTCGATTTTGTAAATAAAACTCTGCGTTTTATAATGGTAGTGATATTATTTTTCTAAGACTAAAATTTGTAAATAAAATCTTATATTTAAAATTAAAAAAACTATTTTATTATCACTTCTGATATAACTGTGTAATTTAAATTTTTTATAACTTATCTCAAAACGATTCTGAAGAATACCTGAAGAATTGTAACTTAAAACCGACATCTGTATTTTATGTTATTTAGTTTTAAAATGTTGACGTAACCGTCGTGTTTTTTAGCCTTACGAAGGATGCAACAGACGGTAACTGGTGCTAGTTCAGTCTTTCGCTGGTGGGTGTTAGGTACAGCATCCGAAGAAGAGTTCGTAATGAGGTTGCTAGATGCCGCTACTGTAGCGGCGCAATTATGGCAGGAATTCGTATATTCGTAACACGTGTAGTGAAGTTGCTGTGCAGTGACGAGAAAAAATTTATGCTTAGCCGTAAATGGAAAGAAACTAATCGCCGCAAACTGTGATAAGCAAAATTACTATTTTATAAAAGTCATACTTGTTTAACGCCGTCATTGAGGCCAGGTTTATAAAAAGAAACAGTATGCAAGGACGCAATGACGCAAAGTCGAATGTATGTGGAACCTGTTTATTAAAACGCAAAGACGCAAGAACGCGACGCTATAGTTGGCCAACTTCCAACTTCTTGCGTTTTGGATTGTTTTTCCGCCTTCTATTTTTATAGCAATACTCACCGAAATCGTTTTACATGCACACCTAATATGCAAAGAAGTCTTCAATTACTGTTTTCGTTACGCTTTTTTTGTGTGTGTATGGTTTGTCGTTCGGCGCAAATACTGGCGGTAATGATAAATCCCTTGTTCAAATAATTTGGAAATGTTTAATTTAAAAAAATACTCATTCATTTTCAAAACAACAATATATGCTTGGTAAATGTGATCCAACATGATCTTAACAGAAACCTTAAGAATAATAATTTATTTTTGCAGTTTTACAATTTTAAGTTAAAGGGTTGGTAATAGCTTGTGCCTTGCAATGTTTATAAACGATTGTGATTACATTACATGTGTTGCATTTTGCGCCCTTTCGTTTTTACGTGCTTGCGTTTTTTATAAACCCTGCCGTTACCTACTTATCGATGGTCTGCATTAAAGTTAATCTTCTAACGTCTCATTTGACGTGTTATAAGCTCCACGTGATGTACACGCCCGATTACATTAGGATTGCCAGATGTACTGTTTTTCCTGGAAAAATTCGGTTTTTGCATATTTTGTTCCGTGTACTGTTCTTGTCTATAACTACGCTAAATTCTCTTATTTTTGAGATCAACTACAAAATTTAACAAAAATTAATTAGTTACAAAATTTATTAATAATTGTAGCATCCTATGGAGACAGTTTATTAATTTTAAAGGACACTCTTGGTATTTTAATAACTTTATTACATACCTTCCGTTTGCAATCCCAAAAGTAAATAAATAAAAGACGTATTTTCAAGCACAAATATCGACTGTAATACAGAAATAAATTCTTGTTATACAATAGCTGCGATTATGGTAGCATATGCTCATAGGTTTAAATGAACCAAATGTTTTCCTTGACTTACTTATTGTTTTACTCTCAACAACCAGTAGACGCAGCCACTGTACCTGTGTGCACCATGCTAATCAAGTTATGCTAATAGAATATTGGTCACATTCAAATAAAATATATAAATGTTTGCGTCATATTTTTGTTTTATTCACAACTTGTATTACTTTCTAAATTTTGGTCATCAAATGTGTCTCATTCGGGTATATGTATACATTTAGTAATTTACGGTAAGTAAAAAATGCAATATCACCAACACGTGTTCTGGTTTTATTTCCGAACATCTGGCAATCTACGAACGTATATACACCAGTTCTCTGGCCGTGGTTTCGTTGCGTCTCAACCGGACATAAAGCCGAAAACCTAAATATCCAAAATGAAGTATAATAAGTTAATGTTTCCCCCAAGTAATAACTAAGTGATAGCTGTCGTAGTATTTTGAGAAGGGAAGGGTAAAAAGTTAAATAGTAATAAATTCAAAAATTCCAAATACCTAAAGTAAATTATTTGATGAATATCATTCGTAATGTTTATTCGGATCACTTAGCGTAAGTAGCATAGCCCGTCTTTAAGTGGAACTAGCATGAATCGAGTCTAAAAAACCTTGTTAGGATTGGTACTAAACCAACATACAATCACAGTTAAATCTACGGGAACTAATTCGTCGATTGTGAAATATAACGGAGAAATGTAAAAATAGCTTTCTCGTGTGCGCAACTGATTTACAGTACTGGTCACATGATACTTTTCCACAATTTTGTGTCACGCAATAGTTTTAATGTGTATAGGCTATTCATGGTAAAGTGAGCACTTTTGAAAGCCCTCTTATTTGGAATAATAGTCAATAAATATATTTTATTATATCCTTTTTCAGACGTTAACTTCCGAGTGTGGTGGAATATACACACTGTGTTTATTACTTACATGGAAAAATTTACTTAAAAAAGCAGTGAAAGAATAAAAAAAATGCCTGCAAGAAAAAAGTAGCTAGGGCCTCAGAAGTGCTCATTTTAACGCCAACAGCCTATACCCATATATATTTGTATATGGCTGAACACATGACCACCCCCAAAGCCCTTACATTTTCTTGAACCTGCCCTGAAAATGTTTTAAAACTGAAATGGGATTACATCATTCCATTATTTCTGATTTAATTTGATTGATTTGATATTGTTTCCTAGGCCTTGCTCAAACCATGACGAGACCGTGTCCCCTCCTACGCCACGAATCAGAAGTCCATATCTGCTCGAACAGTCACGTTCACGGGTTCGCTATGTTGAGAGTACTAAGTTCAACTTTGTGCTTGACAACGGAGGTTAATTCCTTCCTGAGTTGAATCATATTTTTTTAACGAGCTTTTCGAATTGCTTACGTACAAAGTGGTTCTGCTCAATTGTCAACGCAACAGATGGGAAAAAAAATACTGATGCCGAAACTTTTTATTAGAAAGAGGCCGTCGTTGTGAATCATTGAGATGACTGATGTAATGTAATCATCGTAGTTTAGTGCTTGGACCACTTCTATGCGCTGTTGTAATTTGGGTTCGAGGTTCGGCGTGTCCACGCTTGTACCTTCTCAGTTAAAAAACGTGGCGGATGTGGCCGATATTATTGTGACAATATTTATAAACATTTATTACCCAACAGTGCATTTCGTTTCCGTTCTTTATCATTACTGGGGCCACGGTGGCTGAGCGGTAAGACTACTCGCCTCCCACCAAGGTGAACCGGGTTCAATTCCCGGCTGGCTCACTCCGGATCTTCGCATGTGTGAATCGTGCCGGACGATGCCGCTGGTTGGCGGGTTTTCTCGGGATCTCCCGTTTCCCCGCCCCTTCATTCCGGCGCTGCTCCATGCTCACCTCACTTCACCCTCATCGGCTCTCAAGTCACTATATATACATATAATGCTATTCAACTACCGATCTCTTTCAAATTAGGCATACAAGTATTTGAAAGAAAAGTAGGCTAAAAAGTATTTAATTTACTACAGACCAGAGACTCATTTAGGATCAGTGAATAATTTCATTCATAATTCGGACTACAATTTTTAGTCTCATCATTTTGGAGAATACTATGATATTTGTTACTCTGTGCGTTAAGAATTATGTGTACACATACCGGAGTTGGTAGGATGAGGTCGTGTAATACAAAATACATAATATTTTCAGGAGAGGAAGAGAGGGTTATAGTACTCATCAAACTGTCGGAATACATTGCTTGTTACTTTGAAAACCCAACGGAGTGAGTAGTTATTAACTGAATAAAAACTCTGCAAAGAATTCGTCAATTTTATCTAAAGGCATAAATATAGCTGACATTTCAACCCTTTCTGACAAACCAAAATTGCATTACTCGTATGTGAAATTTGGTGACCTTCAGAGGCTACACACTCTCTGCCTAAATGGTTGGTCAAAAAAGTTATCAGTGAAAGAATTTTTCGACCACATTGCTTACTGTTAATTTTGCTAAATTCGTATGAGTTTACTTTTTCCAAATTTGCGACATACTCTCCTCAAGAATCTTATTGCAGTTGTCGTTTTGAAAATAACGATTTGATTAGTTACAATTTTATAAACAATCCTTAGCATTCACTACTGGTGTACCAAGTTTGGTGAGAATAAGTTGAGTAGTTCGTTAGACATACATGTATTATATAATTTTCCTGGTGTCTTTGCCTCAAACAGCAAAAGGATAGGGGAATTACAAGTATGTTCGATACGTTTAAAAGTTACACAAGCCGAGCATAGCTTTGATAGCTGTTGCGCGGAACTCATTCATATAGAGGCGATTTCCAGTTTTACCACTTTATTATGTTCTACGTCACTAAACAATAGTTTTAACATGTTTAAATATTCATTTATTTACATGCCTACATCAAGGGTTAGTGTGTACTGATAAAAAAAATATATATGTATTGTTTTATGCATAATATATATGTATTGTTTTATGCATATATTGTTATATGTGATGACAATTTCAATGTTGATATTATAAACTTTTATTCATTCTGACGTCACTCCAAACTAGGCTGGGCCACATTGTTTCATATACCTACGATATAATGACTAAAAAAAAAAAGCATTACTACCCATTACTATAAGGCGAAGCCTTTCGCGTTCTAGATACGTAAATCAAACATCTGAAGTAGGTAGTTTTATGTCAAGATAAACATTTTCTGTAAAGTAGATTACGGTAAAACAAAATTACGTTTGCATAATATGGCTGGTTGCAAAGTAGCGAAAAGCAAGAGCAAAAATTGTGTAAACGTACCATCCAACAGTAAGAATTCCCACATTTTAATCCTTTAATAAATCGTGTTTACTCGTATGCAGGGCCGGATTTAGGCCAAGGCAATCCTGGCAGTTGCCTAGGGAGGCAGTTTCTGCATGGGCGGAGTGGACTGGGGGGATTTTTGCAAAAATAACTTACGTACATTCAACTCCACAAAGGGGAGCATATTAAAAAAAATATTGAATCTTAATAGAAACATACAAAAATGCACAGGGGCTGGTAATAGTTGCACAGAAGAAAATGTGACGTGTAAGTTAAGATGCCATGCATGCATGTATTACAATAGTTATGTTTTTTCTTGTAGTATTACAGTTATTTCATTATACATTTTTGCACATTTTATTATTATGGAAGAGATTTTGCCATGACCTTGGGTCAGGGGAAAAAAGGGGGGGGGGGGTCATTTTGCCTAGGGCGGCAATGTGTCTAAATGCAGCCCGGCGAGTATGCAGTAGAGTGAAATAAACGTCAGTTTTCTTTGAAACTTAAAATACATATATAATAATACCGTATAAGACAAAAGAAATAAGAAAAAAATATTCAATAATTTTTAAATAAACGGTATTTCATTTAGTTGTAACTAAATCGCCAATTCGCATGTCTTGTTTTAAAAATACAAAGGTCCTTCTGTAAAAACCGTTCCAGCAATACACGCCAGCAGAATGGCGTTCTTGGCCAGCAACATGTTTGACCGACGTTCGCCAGCCAGCGAACCTACTCGCCAGCCGGCAGCCCAACCAATAGGGAAACTTTCGCATCATGCATGTAGCCAGTCAGACACAAGTCCCGATCCCAGAGCCTCGCGCAACCAATTAGAGAGTAAGTACGCTGATATCAAAGGAACCGGCACTACATTTCGTCTCTGTGTGCTTATCTACTCTGTATCAGGATTGTGTTCGAGTGGAAAGGGAATTTCCAAATGAGGATGCTTGTACGCATCGCAAATAAATGTAATTTTATTTGCGAGGTTATATACATTTTTTGTACTGCCAATACTCACATTTATTTAATTTCTTATCATTTGGGCACCATGTAAGTTAATGATTACTGTAAATTTGCATTAAGAAATAATAAAGATTCATCAGAATACACACAAAATATAACGGACTTCCATCACACTTGAACTGAGCATGGAAGTAATTCTACTGTTCCCGGTTAAAGTTTTTAAAATGTAATTAAATGCACACGAGAACGAAGGCAGAAGTTCGAATACAGAACTGAAGTACAGAATAGTCGACTCACGAAATAACAAATTTTCAAACTCTAATTAAATGTATACGAGAACGAAGACAGAAATTCTACTAGAGAAATGAACTAGAGAATTGACGTCTCATAAAGTACCAAATTTTAGTTTTATTTAAAGTGAAAACCGTTCTGTTACACTCCACTTCTCTCACATGGTAAATATGCTCTGCTTATTTGTTCCGCAACACTACAAAATTATTTCTAACCGCTAACTCTTGGCACGCTCTTGACAATAACGATTCAAGTGTGGCAACTGCAACGATTCAAGTGTGGCAACTGCTTAGTCTGGTATGTTTCGACTTTTGATTTCATTCCATTCGGTCGTTCCGAATAAACTTTCGCTCCGGTTTCTACAGTCCAGTTCACCTTGATGACTGGAGTGGATTATTTCGTTACAGTCATATTTCAATCGGCATTCTTTAGCCCACTCCTGAGTTCACTACGGATTGAAATGTTACCCTGTGTCGGGTGTGACCTATAAGTCGAGAAGGCAGCCGATTGGCCTGTTTTTTTTATTTCTTCTTGTTACAAATCGTGTCTTTACTGTGGGATTCTGCCCTGGTGCACATTGGCGCATAACGTATTGTCACTGGTAGCCTGTTGATCACCCGAACCACGCACAGATTTGTTCAGTTATCGTAAAACATTTATTCCCTTGCAGCTAGGATTACCAGACACTGAGAATAAGAAAAGAGGACATTCGCTGTGGGAAAGGAGGACATCTCATCTAAAAGGACAGTGCAATTTCATTAGCACCACAAATTACTTATAGTGGATAACCATAGATAATTTTTTTTGTGCTCATAGTTTCATTTCAATAATGTTGGAAAAAAGTTGTACCAATTTATTAGTATTTCAAGCAACTTATTTTCAAACGTTTACTTAATAACACACAATAATGTTCCCATCATTAGTTAGTATGAAATGTGAAAGCTTAGTGTTAGGAAACTGAAGTAGTATTTTTCACAACAAGATATTTTATTACGCACACTGCAGTGTAAAAAATGAATCCTGATAAGAAATTTAATAAAAATCTTAAGCAGGATTATGCATAGTTTATCAAAGTGTCTATACAAATGAATGTTAACACAGCCATAACAAGTGTGGTTGCACAAAAACTAATAATATCAAAATAATTAGTAGACAAATGCTATCTTTTATCAGGCCAAGAAAAGCCGGACAATTTTGATCACCATGAAAAATTCGGCGAGACGCAAAAAATGCTTAAAAAGGAGGGCGTGACGTAGTTTTTGCCAGACGTGTCACCTAACTTGCAACCCATCGTCGCCTCGCCACTGCCTATAGTGCGTCTCACCCTCAGATTGCAGTAAAGAGTGCATGACGCGCGCTGTTTCGACATGGCTGGCGATTATCGACAGCCAAGAAGTTACGCTGTGCTGATAGAATAAGTTCGTACGTACATAAATACGTAATTAAAATTGTCAAATAGTATTCTAGTGTGTAAATATAAAATTTATTTGATTAGCTACCGACTGCAATCCAAGAGTGAGACGCACTATAGAAGAGGCAGGAAAGGAAAAGGACTTACGTTATGTGTGGAGGTGACAGGCAGTTGTGGCATAGGAGGGACTGCAGCTCCCGCGCAGTGAAACTGTAGCGGTGCGGTGGTTAGATAACCCAGCTGCGCGCCAAGCAAGTAGCAGATATGATGACGTCTTGTGGCGCGGTGCCCAAGGCCGGCCGCATGCCTACCGCTCTACACATCGTCCCCCTTCTGCTGTCTCCCGACTAACCCACCGACATCGCTGTGTCTCGGACATACAGCGAAGCACGCAACTGAGGCCAAGTACTGGTTAACGGGACCTACAGTGAGGAATTATTTTATTTCTGATTGCGATATTAAGGGCACTGCCTACAGGCTGGCAGCTGCGATATTTTAAGAGGAAATTTCGTCTCAGTGCGTTAATTTTAAAGATAGGCGTTTCAAACGAAATGTATTCTTCACGAAGTTTTTAGGAAAATATCCCTACGAGCGTATATTTTCAATATGGGTAGGCAGTATGTACTTTTTTGTAAAACATAAAGTTTAAAAATTCCTTGAAAACAGGCTATACATGTAATGCAAACATCTCCACTGTAGGGAACGTCTCCTAAAAAATTCGTAAAAAATAAATTTTGTTTGAAACGCTTATCTTTAAAATTAACGCACTTAAGCGAAATTTCCTTAACATGGTATTTCCTATTTAAATTGCGCAGCTGTCAGCCTGTAGGCAGCGCACTTGCTCCGACTGCTGTCGACGTCAGGAGCGGACTGGAGGGATAGGGACCTCCGTTGGAAACAGTGGTGTATCAAGTCTTGACATTTTTTGGAGGGGAAAAAAATGAGCGGCTGCCAGGTGGTCTGAGGATGTGGAAAGCAGCGGGAAAATGTTCGAACTTAAGATCCGCGATTGAGGCCGAGAGGTGCAGGGGCGTTAAGGGTGGCATTGCCACGCGCACCAAGTGCCCCATCTTTGCTAAGCGCAAGGCTTGGCGTGCAGTGTTCTCGTCGCACTGCGTGTACCTATGGGTAGAGACAGGAGTTTTCCACAACCACAACTTCCTTTGGTTATTGGGAAGGTTCTATGCAGGGCCCTTTGAGTACTTTTATATGGATCTGACGCGTATATTTTTAAAAAATCCGATAGTGTAGATCTGTGATTCGCTGGCAGACACCCAAGACACGTTATACGGGAACCATCCAGTCGCGAAAGTCGATCTGAGCTAAAGCGTTATGAAATACAACTGGTTTTGGAATCTTTTCGCGAAATTTCGGTGTCCCTTATCATACTCGNTCTGAGCTAAAGCGTTATGAAATACAACTGGTTTTGGAATCTTTTCGCGAAATTTCGGTGTCCCTTATCATACTCAGAGGAAGACACTAACTGAACTACATACTGATTCGTCATCATTCTCATGTCCGGCCATAAATATCCTTCGCATGCAATATGTCTACGTTGGAAAATAGACACGGAGAATGAACGGGAAGATGCGACGTGTGAAGACTGGAAAGTTCCGTATTAAGTAACTTGAACGGCATTCACCTGTAATGAGGATAAACAGACACCTGAAAATTTCACAAGTTAAAAAATGACTTGTAGTCTAGACTTCAAAATCGTCTGTACACTTGAAGGCAGGCGTCAACCACACATTCGCTGCTTGCTGCCACATTGGGAGGCTTTGATTGGGCCTTTAGATTGTTGCTCTGTTAATACGGGCTCAGGGTCTCTTAAGACTTGTCATATTGGTTGTCGACCAAGTACTATAATAACATAAACGTTCTAATGTTGGTTTAGCTTGTCCTCTAATGGCTCCGCATACAGGTGTCGCCTATTTGGTACCTGGCCGCGATTCTCAGACTTTCAGTACTGGAGTAATCTAATTGATATTGGCCCAATCAGATAGAACAATGGATTCTCATCAAGACAAGTGGCCACAGATCAAAGTGAAAGTGCAGGTGTGCACATAAGATTTCGGAGTTCAGCCGGCGTGCGTCCCTCACAATGGGACTTTCAGAGGCGACTGACTTTTCATATTACTACGAGATATTGAAGATAAAGTTGCTCAGTACGTTTCTTTGTTAACTACTCCAAATATCTTGCACTGGAGATTTCGTGCCGAAAAATAATTGTGAAAACACATGTTTTAGACATTACCACTTAAAAAAAAACATGTATTACAAACATAGTAAACGGAAACTAGTTTTGGAACGTGGCATGCTAATGAGAAGACATCACTCAGACACACGAGCAGTTTTTCAATAAGACTTTTTACTGTAGCGTTGTTCAATGTTTGGCAATGTAGGTAGGGATACCAGTTTAACGCTAAATTATTGCATGTTTCAGAACACTTAAGCTTAGATCCACCGTCATGATTGGCTGATTTTAACTGTCACGCGTCTTGGGTGCCTGCCCGCGTACCACATGCGTTTACTATTAGAGTAAACAATTCTGATTGCCCCGGTCAAGTGGAAAAATGTCATCTCATCAAGAAACGTGGTCAGCAATAACATAAGGCTGCAGTTATGTGCGTAGGATGCTGAAGCCTAGCTTCAGAGTTTTTTTGCGGAAAATAGTTGTCTTGGTCATATGTAATGAATTATTACATATCCGTAAATTCGGCAATTAATTTAGCACCAGATTGGGCTCAACATGGATATGTATTTTTGAAACACTGTCGTTTATCGGTTGCTGCAACATTAAGAATATTTTGTACTGGATTGCTCATTACTCTATTTTACTGTTGCTTCCTGTTTATTACTGGCTCACATCCATGCAAGATAAAAGTAAAATACCTGTGTTTAAATTAGACGATGGTTTATCGCCTGTAAAGTTCGACTGATAGTAAATTAAAGTAATATGCCGGAAGTCTTACGTGAGACCGAATGACATAGCGAAATGTATGTGTCTTTGGTGGTGGCTTTAAAATTATTTTTACAGTTGGTGTCCCTGGCACAATTTTTTTTTTTTAGTTTCTTTTCGTGGCTTTATTGTTGTGCTAAATTATTCACACCTCTTTATGGTCCTGGGAAAGAGATCGTCATCCACTGAATTCGACATGTTACTGCTGTTGCAAAAGAAATGCACGTCACAGAGTGCTTAAAATACGTAGGTGGAACAGCCGCTTATACCGCGAATTGCAGCTGCACACGCCAGCAAAATGGTGTCATTGGCAGGCGCGAATTTAGAAATTGTAAAAAAAGGGGGAGGGGAGGCACAATTACAGTACACCGTATGGAGACTCACGTGTGCGTACGGTAATCATGCTTTCCTTTAACACACAATCATTTTTGCCAGTTGGCCTCCTCCAGCCCAATTAAAAAAACTAGCAGTTACTTGACTTCCACATCCGAAATTAATTAAAAATTTATTTCTCTTTGATTATTGTAAAAGCCCTCGCCTTCCACTTTCGTAGGTAAATACAATATATCAAAGTTGAGGAAAAAAAAAGGGGGGGTGTCGTGCCCCCTGTACCGCCCTCCTAAATTCACGCTTTGTTACTGGTCAGTAACATGTTGGAAACGCCCTTCGCCGGTCAACACCTGGTAACTTACTCGCCAACCGCGGGCTCACCCATAGGGAAGGAACCTTTAACAGCATGCAATAGCCAATCAGACACGAGGCCCGTGACCAGAGCCTCGCGTAGACAATACGGGAATGGGTACTCCCACATAAACGGAACGGCCACGCCATTTCATGTATTTTTACCTGTCTACTCTGTGGTCATACTATGTTCAAATAGTGCCCTGACAGACTAAAGATGAGTACCCAACATTGACCTACCCCAAAGCAATACAACTGTGAAAGTCACATAGTCAACAGTGATGAACGTGTTTGTTTATATTTTAATTTTCAAAATACATTTCGCTTTTATATCAGTAAAATACTTTTACAAATTTTAATTTAATCAAACTGCAATACAAATTTGTTAGAGGAAGTATAAAAACATTTCAAGGCACTTGTTTACTAAACACTATTCTAGTTTCAAATCCAGTTTACGCCATTTTTGCGTGTCGTGTTGGCAGAAAAGCAATTCAGCGATGGGGCACAGATATTATTAGTTTTGCGGCGCCAGCGATATCGCTCTACCCCCATATTCACTGCACGGGAGCTCTCGCAGCTTGCTAGTAAGAAAGTAACTATACATGCAGTATGCACAGTTGCGAGTAGGCACCAGCGTACCTTGCAACAGTTNGGTGCTGGGAGTTGGCCGCGTGTTCGTTGGTGTCGACCTCGTGAAGGCCGGCCGTTGCGCGTTGTTGATGAGGCGTGGGCGAACAGCGGCCTCGCCCCGCGCCAACCTGTCTGCGGGAGCTCTCTCTCGTATGTACACTGCCGGTCACAACAGTCGAGCGGGACGGCCCCCTATATACACTCCCGGACACAACTACTCAGCCGGAATTCAAGTTAAAGGGCGAAAAGGACTTGCCATTTCGTCTAAAATTCTTTTAATCTACATTGTTAATAATTTCCGTTTGATTACGGAAATTTTTACGGAAGTGTACAGTTAATTTACGGAAACGCAATTCACACTGACGAAAAACGGAATTGAGTCCGTAAATATAAAATACGGGAAGTCTCCATATTTCCTATAGCTTCGGGTTTCGGGGACGAACAATGCTGAGTCTGCACGAAGCTTTCTTCGCCACTGTGACCAGAAAATTATCGTTTCTGCGGCAGTTAGGTTATCCACGCCACTACCGCCTATTTTTTCAAGCTTTAAAAAGTAGCACCAGACATCTGTAATATTTGGCAACACTTAAAATAAACTAATTTAAATATAAGCAAAAAAAAAAACCGGCTTATGTGACTGCCATAGAAATATCAAAGTTATACTGTGGATATCATGTAACAGTTGTAAGTGAGTGGTTAGAGTTTCGGGTCTGTAACTTTCTGATTCGGGTACAAATCTTGCTCAAGTAAAAAATATTTTTACTTTTTTAAATATTTTTTATGCACAGTAGAACACCTACATATAGCGAAAAATAAAACTTTTTCATTATCTATTTTTATTTTAAACTGGAAGTACAGAGAACTAACTAGGAAATTAAGGTTCCGTGAATTCACGGAAAATTTTGTGAAATTTACGGAAAGTGCGTTGAAAATCAATGTGTCCTTAATTTTACGGAGAGTTTACGGACACCTCTGGATAAATTTTACCAGCACTTTTCTGTAAAATCAAGGCAATTTTTTAACAGTTTACAGACAGTGAGCATGAAGTAGTTTAAAGAGCTTGACATACAGGCATTATATCTGAAGTGATTTCTGTATACAATTATTGTGGCAATATATAGGAGACACCACAGCATCCAGCTACTTTAATGGTACACTAATCATTTTTGACATGGCTAAACTGTTTCCACACAAGTCGCAAACGTCCAATATTAGAGTATCGGACATTCCGTTGACCAGTGAAATAAGGAAACAGCTTTGCGTACCTACGCGCACTTACAACATATAACATAACATAACATAAGCCCTTAGCTCTCCCTAGATCCCGCCTTGGGTCATACGTAGGGTTTTGATAAAATATGATCTTAAGAAATCTTACTTCACGGGTCGTCTCGTGGACCTTCATGCTCTGTTCCCATAGCTGTCCAATTGTTTTGCTACCTTTTCTAAACTAGCACAGATGATTATTATTTTAGAGCGTAGTGAAGGCAAGGTTCCTATTCTACCAACTCCTGGCTTCATGGTTGTATTTCTGCCAGTCAGTCGAGAGTCGGACCCGAAACCCATCCATAGAAAATGCCCGGCACTTACAAACCAAGCAGATATCGCAGTTCTGTATGTATTGATGATTACCATGCACACCGCTTCTCTATGCGACAATTGGGGCATTATTGCCGGGTTCTATTTTGAACACACTGCCAACGCGAGTCCAACCTCATGTGACCTCGTAAGCACTGGGAGTCACCGGTGGTTCCAGGATGGAAGCCTCATAAGATCCACGCTTCCGACTTCCCCAGCTAAGGCAACCTCTTAAGGAGTGCGAGGCCAGCCCGTGCCACTTCACTTCTTCATTTTCATGACACTTGTGGGTCCTCCATTTGAGTGGGCTAATGCCCCAACCCCGAAATGGTCCATTACCCTATCTTAGAATTTCTTCACTGTGAAATTCACGTTTGGGCCCCAACGGTCTAGCCATAAAGGAGTAGACCGGCCCGCCACCAAGCCAAAACCATAATGATTGGCCATGATTGCTGCCCTCCTTTCTACGAGTTTTTACAGTCAATTGGGTGCTGTGTTCTAGTCAAAGAAAATGGTAACGTTTTAATCAGATATTAAATAAATTAAACTTTGAATTGGTATTTTTTAAAATGTTTGTTGTTCTGGAGTTAATATTATATTTCTAATGTTGTATTTTTCTCTTGTTGGTTCTTCAAGACAAATACTGCGTTTCAAAGAATTGTAACCAATGAAACAAATTATTAACTGTGATAATTATTGCTGTGATATTTATTTTACTAGTCGTTCTAAAGGTTGTTTTGCCAATTAAAATTGTATCTATATGTAATAAAGGGTATTGAAACATGTTTTCTACTGTATATTATTAGTGAATTGTCACAAGATTTTCCCCGCCAATAAGCTGTAGGCGTTGTGTTCCAGCGATTAGTGATATGAACCACTCGTAACGTAGAGCAGTAGCATGGTTTACGAATCAGTTACTCCCAGGGAAAATCACTGGGCACTGAACTTCGTAGAGTACAGTGCGGGTCAGAAATTACCTTCCTGTGCAACACGTAGACGGTTACAATGGGCATGAAAGGGTTAAGTACTCAGTGATTTGGTTTGAGAGCAATACCAAGCTTNGCAACACGTAGACGGTTACAATGGGCATGAAAGGGTTAAGTACTCAGTGATTTGGTTTGAGAGCAATACCAAGCTTTTAAGGCGTGGGAAAAACATTTTGTGTAACTTGATCACATCGTATTTTCGGTACAGTTTTGTCAAACGTAGTTAACTGTCATTAAAATCATCCTTTTAAGGACATGTTTTTGTAATTCTCTTTGGAGCTATATCTTTTTGACAGTTCTGTAGGAAGGAAAGCAGTTCAGTGTTGAAGAAACAAAATATGGTTATTGCGCAGCTGGCATGCGCACTCTCCCCCATATTTCCTGCTCGGGCCAAACGGAAGCTGTTTCAGAGCTCCCTTGCGGCGGAGCAGGTAACTAACTGCATAAACACGGAGAAAATATATTTAAGTTTCGTTCCTGCTATAGAGCTGTCTGTATTCGGTGGTAACTAATCCGGCTAATGAGGCTTCAAGGGGCGATCACCGTGTTCCTGAGCAGGGTGGCGTGGAGGAGGAGGGGTAGGGTGACACACCTGTGCCGCGGTGACGTAACTGGCCGCGGGCCGCCGTCCATTGAGGAGGAAGGCGAGCTGATCGCGTAGGCCGCGCGCCCTTGACCCCGAGCGGTCCTGGGTCTGCTCGCCCACACGCGACTGGGCCCACCTGGGCCGCCGCGGGCCCTTAGCCATGTTAGCCACTCCGAGATTTAGGATTCCCCCATACATGGACCTGCACACACACACACGTGGTAGGACGACCACGTGAATGGCAACCATCTTTGGCAGCTGCCCCGCTGGTCGCGTATCATCTTCGCAGGATGAAGGAAAAAAAATGGAATTTAGGTTCCATGTCGCACTGCTACGCACACAGGTTGAGACGTTTCTGTAGCTGGGTTCCGAACCACGAAGTTACCAACTCTGTTCTCAGAAATTTTGAGTCATTCCTGGGCTCGAACTGTCCGACCTCCTATCTTTATGAGCATGACGTCTTAACGAGCACGACCACCGAGCACGCATTTTATTCATTATTGATCACTTTGAGAGGTTTTTCTTATTTACAGTTATTCACGACAAGGCAGAAGTGAGAAGCATACAGTCACCACTGCAGGAAGACCAGGTCTTATGGTCTCTGTATTCCCACTAATATCAGATACCCCTACATACTGTCCTGTAACCACGCTTAGTATTGGCCGGTTAACATACAATGGATTACCGAGTTGCACGTGACCCAATGAAATATTTTGTCATATGTAAGTAGTAGGATATATTATCCGTTGTGTTCATCCAAGAAACCATAAAAATGCAATCTTTCATTCTCAAAATTTATTCTTTATCTATTGTGTTCTTGTAAGATTCTGATAAACACTAGAAGGTTTTCTCGTCAAAGACACATCAACTTTTATATTAGCGTTGATCTAACTAGTAATGACATGAAAAAAACTTATATGATACATTTTTTTATGATCTGCCACCAAACCGTGACTGGTTTATTAATCGTGTACACGTTGCACATGCCGGAAATCGATGTTGGTAATTTGAGAGGCCAGCCATGAAAGATGAGCGTTTCGATGAACCAGAAGTAATTTGAGTTTCGTCGGACAGTGAAGGTGGAGGCAAATAAATATCTATTTGTTAGTTTATCAAACATATGGACAGACGGGTCTGAAAAATTTCATGATTGTAATACTGAAAGGATGGATACTTATAAATTACTTAAATCGTGAATTCATATGGTTAGGTATTTAATTGCCTCAATACATATACAGAATGTTCGGAAACTAAACGCCCAAACAGCGGGAGGTGATTCCTTATGAAACACAAAGTCGAAAATATACAGGACACCATATACCTAAACGGAATATTAAAGGATATATGGGCATATGGAAATTGGGGTTTGAAAATGTATTTTTGCCGAATGTCTTGTACAACGCCTACAAAGTCCGCAGCAAAAAAGTGACTTATGCTTCCCATGTTGCAGACACACATGCGTAATACTGATCGTCCTCGGTCTGTGCGCACTGTTTGGATTGAGAAAGTGATACGTCAGCACATCAACGACCTGCCCTCCACTATTACACTCTCCATAGCGCGCCAATTAGGCGTGTCCCATTCAACCGTGTGGGACGTACTGAGGTTAAATCGCCGCCATCCCTACCGCTGGCAGAAAGTACAAGGCATTCAGCGAAAATAAGCCTAAATATTAAATTTAATATTAATTAAATTGAATATTAATTAAATTAAATTATAATAAAAATTAAATAATAAGAAAATTGAATAATAATATAACAGTGACGTTCAAACGTTCTCCTTAGTCCAAATATGGTGCCTTGGAAAACATGCACGCGCTTCTAAGAACCGAAGTGGAATCCCTTAACCATTGTGGTAAGACAGGTGTAGATATAATTGAATATCTAAAATTACTGTGAGATTTATCACGGAAGGAGAAAGTTACAGTTAGATACTGTGGGCCATTTCAGTGTTAGTAAGCAGTTACGTTAAAATTATCTGACCGTATAACGCAAAGCCAAAGGCTATTGTACTCACACACTAGCGACCATTCGCTGTTCGCATAAATCTAACTCGACATGGAAGAACACGTTTTGTTAACTCTGTTGATTCATATCGAGTGATGCATTAAACGTGAAAATATTATTTTTCTTTTGGGTCCTCTATTGTTCTCGGTAAGGCGAGGAGAGAGGACCGCATATAGATTGAGCCCAGCTCCTAACAATTTGTGAGCACAGGATTGAGCTTTCCATTCGTTCCGAGCCCACGACAATCAGGACACGTCATCTTGTGCAATCGTACGACGTAAAACTCCTACTTCATGTAATGGTCCAAGACTGGGAAGGTTCACATTGACTGTTTCAGTCTTTCGGTGATTTGCAACTGTGGGTGCTGTGGACCCAATATTATAGGTAGAACAGTATCGGTATTGAGTCACAATCTTTTCGCTTGTCGCAACCAGTGGACTGCGTATTTGGGTAACATTGTTTGTCGGTATCAACCATTCCTAAACCAAGCGATCAACGGTGGTCACATGTCAAATAAACCTCGCGGAAGAGACTGGCTGTGTGGGTTGTGATGGTTTTCGTGTATTGTTGTGGTCGTAAGTATCCTTCTTGTGCAACTTGTCCACGATTGTGGACACAGGGACTGAAAAGGAATTTAAGTTACTGCACCTGTGATTTGAAATACACCTGCGAAAAAACATGGACTTATATGATATGGACTGATAATTTTCTTTTGAGCATTCCCCCTACATCTGCTACGGAACTGTCAAAATTGTGTTTTCAACGGAGACTTGGGTCTGTTTACAATTTGTTTTACAACAAACACTTATAAAAAAAAACGAACGTGACTTTAATGCATACTACCTAATCAAAAGTATCCGGAAACCCACGCGTAAATGTCCTATAAGTGTCCCTCGGATGGCCTGTAGCTAGATTCATGGGGCCGCTGCGGCCAAACGGTTGGCCATCATACAAAATGACGCGTGTATTTTCTTACAGTTTTCACTTCTCTACGCAACCCCGGCGTTAAGATCTGCCATTTTTACATGTTGTATATTTCCGTAGGACATCACTGGCTTAAAATAAATGGTCATAGAATCTTTTCGCTAAAGCACGGTGTCCCTACGTATAAATGAAAGTGAAAAAGTTTGTTTAGCCGCACTATTGACTTAATGCCATGCTGCATCTATTTGATTAAATATTATATATTGTTTTATAACGTAGTTAAAAATTGTCGTTTTATTACAACAAATCTTGAAACTTGGGGATGTTGCAAGAAACCACCAATCTTGGATGGATTTAAGCAGAGAAGGTATGTTTACCTCATATTTCTGTTGTATTCTTTCATACAGGTAAGATATTTAAATCAGTTTATAAAATTTACGTGAGGACACTAAATTAAATTTTTTTATAGCGTTACATTTCTTTTTCCCTTGGCGCGTTTACTGTGCATCTCGGAGTCTCTTTTATTCAGGGCACGTACAGGTTAAAGAGTTGTTTAAAATCACCTGGGTTGGCCGGTAAACTGGTTATTTACATTCTCGTCCACGGCAGTGCATTCAGACAGCAGAGGTGAACCATTAACGACTCATATATTCTGTTCGTGTTGCTAATTGCCATGATGGGCCTAGCAGCAGCGGCGTCTGGAAAATGGCGTCGACGTCTTCGTGTGTGGCTGGAGGCAGTGTTGAACTAAATGGGTAGGACTCGTTCTGCGATACGTTTGCAGCAGGATCGCTCACGGAAACCGAAGAATTCGATACATCGAAATGGTCGTCGTTCAAAACATACAAGCGCAGGAGATTTACATCCCGTGGGACGTGAACTGACGCTTAGCACAATTGAAGACTACAGGTATTGGAAGCCAGTGTAGAAAAATCTAGAAAGGGCAATGCCAACTTTATGAGTAAATAAATATTAATAGTAATCCATTCATTTTTCTAAATATCCTGTATTTGCAATAAAATATAGGCATATAGACATTTATATGTAATAAACAGCTGGAAATTAATGCACCAGTCTGGCAAACCATTTGCTCACAAGGTTTTCACAAACCATTATCTGGCACTGCCTGTCTTGTTTTCTTTTTCTACAGTGGCTTGCAAACGTATTTAGTCTTCAATAAACGTGTTTAACGTTAATTGACATCTTTTCACGACGCGTATTTAGTCACGAAGGCCATAACATAAGTCGTAAGATGTCACTCGGCGATCCTTCATTTTTATGGCATTCATGTCATGTGTGTATGACAGTGGTGGCTCGCATTCTACGACTTTTCTTCTTCAGTGTTTGCTTTATGCCCACAACCTGTTAGTAAAATTTATCCAATCAGAACGTTGAAAACGAAACAAAACACGATTCCTCAGTTGCCAAGCATTATGGAAAATACATTTTAATCCGTCCAGTTCCGAATTTATTCACGAGCTCCAAGTGTCAGAGTCGTTTAATTTTCTAATGTTGCACTTGTGTCGAGCCTGCTTCTCGCAGACAATGAAACTGAGTGCTAGTTGATATCAGTATTAACCATTTACAGGCGAGAGGTGCAGAAACGTAAACAAATCAAATTCCTCAAGAATACACTCTAACCACGGGCCACTGAATCCTTGTTGTGTACAGTGCCAACCACAAACATGTCCTCGATAGTGAAGATGGGAAACGAAGGCGTTAATCGCCATTCCGGCCGCCTGCTAGACTCGATGGTGCTGCTCCAGACGTGTCACGTAGACTGCGATAGACTGCAAGGCGCGCTCTGTTGCCAGACGGGTTGCGATGAACAATCAGGAAGTTACGCTTTGTTGTAAGAATAAGTACGTAGTGCATGCATACAAAAATTATTACATTGCAGAGTAGTGTATAAATGGAAACAATTTGTTTAATAATCTTGCGACCGCAGTTAAAGAGTGAGACACAGTATATTGCTTGTCCCGTAGGCTCGCAGCCACAATGGCCGGGCAGAGGGAGAAGGGCGCTGGTGTGGTCGTGTGGGCAGCGGGCAGGATGCGCCTGGCCGGGCTGGAGGGACCGGTACCCGCCACTGCAGGTCTAATATGGTCATGGCGGCGTGGGCCAGCCCTCGCTCCGGCCGACACACGCGTCCTTCCCGCTGACGGTCTCCTCTTCACGCGCCGTCCCCTCACAGACCAGACAGCCCTGCCGCCGCTGGTGGCTCCTGCAGCACGCTCTCCATCACCCCTTCTCTCATTGCGGGGTGGGTGGTGGTATTGTCCTCCCATTCCTATCTCATTTGAAGTCTGTGGGTCGGAAGAAGCTAGTTTCCTTCGCCCACCTCCGTAACATTGTGATTGAGGCTGTCGCAAGTCGCGCTACCCCCCGCCGAAACAGGAGCAACCAGTGAGTTTTCCTAACTACCTGCTACCAAGTGTGTTTCCCCTCTTACTCTGCCTGCGAAGGTGTGAGGGGGAAGCCCCACAAACAGCCGCTGCCTCTGTATTGGTACTAAATGCTGTTAAATTTAGAAAAGTACAGGTCTCTAATAAACTATAATCCATTCACGGTATCTTCGATACTTTTGAAACGAACCTTTGAAAAATCACCCTAGGAGTTACATGTTCAAATGGTTATAAAAAAATGGTATATGGAAAAAGGTTTTGTCTTGCTTTTAGCACTGAAGCACTATATAAATTGGTTGTTTTAAGTTTTAAGTATATTTTTTCAATAAATTTTAATAATTTGTTAAAAGTCCGTAAGAATTAACAACGGATTTTGAAGGGACATGTTGGTTATAGCTGAAAAGAAATAGTTCGTAGGTTAAATATTAATATGTATAAATTTAATGCCGTAATTGTAAAGTTAATATTGCTAAACTATATATTTACATTTTTACGTAGCACTCATGGGTAAAGATTTCACCGTTATTAATTGAAATTAAATAAATTTCAGTTGTTGTCCAGCGGACTCGTACACTCCATCTTGTTCGTTCGGGCACGTTTTTTTCAGAAGTATAACCACGCCATATTGGAGACGCTGAATTGTGGTTATAAAACTAACGTAACACATTCTTTCTACTTACAAGATAATTCTAGGTTAAGATGTAATTTTAGTATTAGCGTTGTTATTACTGCAGTTTATCAAATAAACGTGCAAAATATAGAAAGGCATTTGAATATTTCCGTTACGTTATTCCCTTCGCAAAGAATGCAAAGGAATCGAATTTTGGTCGCCGCCAACTGATAATCGATTATTTTCGAAAGCTTTTTGTGGAGACCAAGAGATGGCAGCACATTAGCGTTGGTTCTTCAGTGCCAAATGTTAGCCGTGACTCGTCTTTCCGCCGCATAGTGTTGTTTTTATGTTGCAGTGAAGAAGCGCGACAGTTCTTGATGGAACAGAGATGTACCTACACCGCAGGTTTCAAAATGAAAGTGATTTTGTTCGCTGAAGAGTTTGGAAATCGAGCCGCGGGCCGTGAATTCGTAGTAAATGAAACGTTAGTGCGGGGCTGGAGGAATTTTTCTCACTTATAAGTCGCACCCCCAAGTTTTCAATAAATTTTTTTTAAAATAAAATGTGCCACTTATATGTGATAAAATACGGTACCATTTATCACAGTGAAATCTTTAACCTGAGTGCTACTTCCAAAAGTTTATTATGTAAAATTTAACTTTTTCCTTACAGCAAATATGTAAATAAATCTTAATACAATAAGTAAACTTTAATTAAATTATATAATTAACAGTTCCGATATATACTTCAATCTACCTTTTTGTATGTATTACAACATTTCGCTAAATTGATTAGCATTTTTTAGACATTTAGAGAATTTTATTAAAGTATATGACAGTTGAGATTACATGGCATTGTTTCTCTTCAAAAATAAATTTTGGTAGTTCCCACATGGACACTGTTAATAAAATATTTGACAGTTCCCACAAGGCACTGTTTGTTTACAAAATATTTGACAGTTCCCACATGGCACTGTTTACAAAACGTTTGACAGGTGTCACATGGCAATGTTTTGTTTACATACTGCGGAAGGATACATAATCGGCTCCCTGAAAGTAGATATTTAGCAGGGTTTCAGAAAATCTTGAAGTTACCGTGAATACATTATAGTCGGAGACTTGAAAAACCCTCTGCCGTGTTTTAGTTATGTGCAAAGCTGCCTATACGGCGATAATTTCCCGTTTGTGTGTAAAGAAATACACTTTTTATTAACTGAATTTAAAACTGATCGAAGCAGGTACACGTCAATTGCCTTGCCAAGTGACGCGCTCCCATCGGAGCGAGCGCAGTCACTTGCGGCGTTGGAATGGCAACGTTGGTTATCTCCCTGTCTTCCCTGCTCCACGAGTCTATCCACTGACGATCTAGGGTCCTCGGCTGTGTTCTCAGCCCCCTCACTACTCTCAGAAATAATTAATAATTTTTTTTACCATAGCCCATGTGTCGCTTTAGGTCTAATATCGAGTCATTTATATAGTCCATTCACGGTTACTTCCAACTTTTCTGAAGTCCTGCTAAAGTTATACTTTCAGTTTTATTGCTCCGCCTCATGTAAACAAAGCTTAGAACATTACACCAGGGCCAACGCACCGCACTCTTGCGCACTCAGTTTAATTATATTTTGCTTAAGAACTATTTATTACTAGGTATTACCAACACANACGCACCGCACTCTTGCGCACTCAGTTTAATTATATTTTGCTTAAGAACTATTTATTACTAGGTATTACCAACACGCCTATTTTCTCTCTGTCTTTATTCATATTACTGTAGTTATAAATGAAATATTATAATTTAAAATAAGAGATGTATGTAAAAGTACAATTTAAGAAAAAATAATGTACTTTTATGTTAACATTAGTATAAAACACTTGTGATATATGACACATGTAGGAAACAACCAAACACGCCATACATGGGGTGTTTTTTTTCAAAGGATCTATTCAAAAAATGCGAAGAAACCGCGAATGGAATATACACTGAAATAGTAACTTTCTTAAATCTGTAACACCCCCGCCTCTGCTCTTTTCCCCATTGGCTCTTTTTTCCGAAATGATAAAAATTTTATCTTAGAAAAGTGTGTGCAGTTCAAAAATGTATACATGTATGTATTATAAAATTAAATTTTGGTTCTATGGCAAGGAAACGTTGCTACTGAATTAATTTTTATTTAATAATCGAGGGGGATTTTATATTTTCTAAATTGATCCTCAGTGTTGACGAGGAGAAGTGTGTGTTGACACTGCTGTAAC
The DNA here is from genome assembly GCA_002778355.1 of Clitarchus hookeri. Taxonomy (NCBI): domain Eukaryota; kingdom Metazoa; phylum Arthropoda; class Insecta; order Phasmatodea; family Phasmatidae; genus Clitarchus; species Clitarchus hookeri. The sequence continues at coordinate 48,852 of NQII01003945.1, forward strand.
TAGCGAACCTCCCCGCTCAGCGTTCGGCGGCGGGGCGCTGCTGCCAAACACCAGATACGAGGCATATACACAGATTTTCTCCTTCTACGCCATGTCACCAACATAGACTCGCCTGCCACCAATCCAACTGTCAAAGTCCCGTGGTCAGCAGTGATGTTCGTACTTGTCCACATATTTTGAATTTTCGACTGAAACATCCTTTTACATAATGAAATATTTTGACTTACTNGATGTTCGTACTTGTCCACATATTTTGAATTTTCGACTGAAACATCCTTTTACATAATGAAATATTTTGACTTACTTAAATCTATGTTAGTTGCATTACAATTAAGTTAGAGTAAGTGCATAAACATCACAAAGCACTTGCGTACATAAACAGTGCTCTGTCCTCAACACTTAGCTGCGTTCTACGATGACACGGATGCGGATACGGTTCACGAAAGCGGAGAACATATAACACTCAGTGTTCAATCTACAATGAGACGCACGCGGACGCTGATAACTTACGGATACAAGTAAGAAAGCTCGGCATCTTTCAACTCTTCCGTGTCAGTGAACCCGTGTAGCCAACAGGAATCGAGTATTTGGTTTATTGATATTAGTTTTCGTGGCCATTGTGGTACACACGGCAAGTGCTTCGATCTACCGTGGCGATTTTAATTTTTGTTTAAAAAATATGTGCGCATGGTTTGGCAGTAGTATTTACGCAGTGTTAAACACGTTAAAAAAAATATACAAAATGAGATGTGTACATTATAAAACCTGTGTCAGTAATTTGCAACAGCTGAGTATTTTTGATTTCGTAACTTGCAAGACTGTGTGTTTCTTCGTATTGTAGAATACTTAAAATTCATCTCAAGTCGTCCGCTTGTTCCACTTGCATGTTCCGAGCCATTTTCTTACGCATCCGTGCANAATACTTAAAATTCATCTCAAGTCGTCCGCTTGTTCCACTTGCATGTTCCGAGCCATTTTCTTACGCATCCGTGCATTAAAGAACCACGTTATTTTTGATTGTGCTGCCGGCAGAAAAGCACTTCAATTTTGGAACACGGAGAGAGTTTACTAAGCAGCTAGCATGAGCACTCTACCCTATACTCCTACGGTGGGCTAGAGATGTTTATATCGGGAAAAATATGGTTTCAAAACAACATATCGAAAGAAAAATATCGATTTTCGGTACATATACATTTTATAATTTATGTCCTATTAAAGAACTTGACAAATGTAAAATTTCTTGGAATATTACAAATTAAGGATACGAGGCATTGCATAATGATGTGGCGTCTGTTAAATTACGTACAACGGTTTCATTTGTAAGTAAAAATTTTTCTATTTTTGTATTAAAAACTAGGCTTATTAAAAAAAGTACGTAAAAAATATTTTTTTTCCAATACAAAAAATTTATTGATTTCTTTAAAATATCGTTGAAATATATNAAAAAAGTACGTAAAAAATATTTTTTTTCCAATACAAAAAATTTATTGATTTCTTTAAAATATCGTTGAAATATATCGACGATTTAAATAGATATATCGTTGATATAATATCGTCTTTTCGATATATCGATATTTTTCCAACATCGCTACGGTGGCGGGCGCCCCAGCACAGCCCCTCGTCCTTGCGGGCCCCGGTTCCCACGTCGAGTGTTTAGGCGCGGCGAGCCCACGCGTTCAACGTTTTCGCGCGCCAATTCGCCTCCTCGTTCCGTCCGGGCGGCGGTTTTGGCGCGCCAACCGCCAGTCCGAGCCGCTACGCCGCGCTATGAGGTCGCCCGGTGCCTCCTGTCCAGGTGAGTCCGTGCATTAAGCTGGGTTTACAATTAAAACAATTATGCAGTAATTGCTGATCTGGCGTACGGAAACACGTCTTCTGTATTTGCAGTTTACAATTAATGTTTTAATTCTTAATTCCAGCCAATGGGAGAAGGCGACAAGCCGGTCATGTTTACTTTTGTTCCTAACCTAGTCTCGTATATCACAACCATATTTAAGCTGATCATACTTCAAAGCCGACATTTTCTATCAGATAATCTTGTTTTTGAACAAATACAATCGTAAACATGTGCACACACACGCCTTTTTAATATTTTTATACTTAATTAATGTAAACAACAGTCTCCCGCCAACAACATCGACTGCTCTGTTCTGATTGGTCGCCGCCTCAGAAGTTTCACTTAAGATATAAACTATAACTATTTCTTTTAACGGTTAAGTAAATCCCAACAACGCACACGACCTACTAAGTACCATGGGAAACCGATACATTAGGTAACACACTTTCAGTTCTTCTGCACATGAAATAACCTATAATTTAACGCTTAATTTTTCTATTGCAAACCCAGTTTTGCACCAGGACCTTCCCTCTTTTTGCCGAAGTCACGTCAGTGTGTCCCTACGTATTTATGGGCTTTTCACGGTAAAGTGAGCACTTTTTGTAGCCCTTTCATGTGGAATAATAGTAGATAAATATATTTTATTGTAGCCTTAGGTGTTAATTTTCAAGTCCGGTGAAATATATACACTGTGTGTATTACTTACATGGCAATATTTATTTTAAAAAGTGGTGGAAGGATAAAAAATGGCTGATAGGAAAAAAAGTAACTACGGTCTTAAAAGTGCTCACTTTACCTTGAACAGCGTATACTACGCTTAGAGTTACAGTTCCATCCGGATTGAACTGGAGTGGACTGAAAAATCCCTATAGAAACTTTATAGTAAACACACTCGGACTGAACTGAAGTAGGAGAATGGAGTGAGTAATCCATTCCAGTCGGCAAGGTGGACTCGAGTGTAGAATCCTGACTGAAATTTGGTAGATAGAGCTTCAGCTTCAACTATGTTTATAAAAGGGCTTAAGGCGTACTTGACCCTTGGGTCCTTTTCGTCGATAGGGGTGATGCTTATGTTATGAATTTGGTGACTATCTTACACAGTTCGAAAATTACAGCCGACTATGCTTATTCGAGGNCAGTTCGAAAATTACAGCCGACTATGCTTATTCGAGGGGTTAGGGCGTAATTGTCTCTACCGTCCTATTCAAAATCAGGGGTGATGCCGATGTTATGAATTTGACGACTATATCTTAAACAGTTCGGGAATTACAGCAAACTATGCTTATACGATGGCTTAGGGCACACTTGACCCAGTGGTCCTTTTCGTCGTCGGGGCGATGCCTATGTTATGAATTTGATGGCTATAGCATAAACAATTAAACATCCTCTTTNATGCAATGGCGATATATATATATATATATATATATATATATATATAACGTCGGGGGCCTGTCCGAATGCCCGGGATGTTAATAACATTCGTCGTTAAACATCCTACTTTCCTAGATGTCGCAGTAGTCTTGCAGCCAGGACGCTCAACTGCCGACTCCAGGGGTGCCGGAACGATCCTGCACGCCTCTGACATTTTGTTTTTAGTTCCGAAACGACTACCAACTAAAAAAAAAATAATGCCCACCGCTCCTGGTGGTTACCATTTGAACTACACTCCCCGATTCTAGCACATCCCTACAGGCGACGAGTGAACCAACACACACAAAACGGCTACGATAATACCGGTGCTCCTAGCCTCGAACTGTAGAACTTCAAACACTCTGTTGGCGGACGCGAGAATCAAAGATGGCCCCCTACAGTAGCCGACTGGTGGCAGGCATGGGAATTAAATATGGCATAGCACACACTGGTGGTGGATGTGGGAATCCAAGATGGCCGTCTACAGTAAACAACTGGCAACTAGTAACTGGCAACTAGTGGGTGCGGGAATTAAAGATGGAGGAAATAAAAAGTAAGAGATAAAATAAATAATACCAGAAGGAATATGAGAAAAAGCCAATGGATAAACCAGGCGAGAGAGAACAGATGTGGGTGAGAGATACTGGAGGGACGGAGAGAAGTTTCATGACAGGGCAATGAACTCGAACATTCTTCAGAAAAGATGGATGGTGCTGGCATGGAATGACAGAGTGTGAATGTTAGAGTGACCCCTAGACCCCACACCCCCAAAATGGAGTAATTTAGTCACATTGTGTAGTCATGCTATTTTCGGACTGAGTGACTCATAAAAATTTGGGTAAGGAAAAATTCTATTGGAAATTTTGGAGGTTTGGAGGTAATTTCGGGAGTTTTTAAAGGAAAAGGGCAAAAATGGGAAAATGGCCGTTGCTAACGAGGAATGACAGAGGAGGAAGTTTCGGCGTGACGTCATCCAAGATGGCCGCCGTGATGCTGCGGCACTGCATCCAGCAACCTGGTNGATGCTGCGGCACTGCATCCAGCAACCTGGTGCGGGTGAACATACCATTTCATACTACTGTCAATCAATTTCAAACAAAAATAAAACACTTAACTTAGGATTGTTTAGGATATTTAATTGAAATAGCTTGAACAATTAATTATTTTTGAAAAACACAATGAGGTTATCTGAACCATTTTGTGTGATGGATTGTAGGCGAACGAACAAAGCTTTCGGTGGGATAAGTATCTACCTTTGTGGTGATATGTGTGCCTTTCCAAGGCATTCTTTTGTAGTTTCCGGTACGGCACAGTGATAACCAATTCGCATTTCGACTGTGGAATAAATTAAGCTGTATGTTTTCGAAAGCAGTTGAATGAGGCGCCAATTTATTTTTGCTTCGAAATGAAGGCACATCTCGCTTCGTGCTCCATCGTGATGTTTAACAATCTCTAGGCGCAAAAGGCGACAGCAATCTTGATCAACAATAAAAAATGTACATACGAACTTCTTTACCACTGTAATTCCACATAAATGTGATCTGAGCCANTCAACAATAAAAAATGTACATACGAACTTCTTTACCACTGTAATTCCACATAAATGTGATCTGAGCCAAAAAAAAATAATGATTTTGTGGAGTAATTCTTAAAAGCGAGGGACTTTTTTGTTTGTTGTTTAATTTTTTACACATNAAAAAAAATAATGATTTTGTGGAGTAATTCTTAAAAGCGAGGGACTTTTTTGTTTGTTGTTTAATTTTTTACACATTTGAAAGGGATTTGTGCTAACTCTTGTAAGTTTAGGCGTTGGTAAGCAAAACTCGTATGGGATAGTTCCACGGCCGACAGCTTTCGTATATTAAGTTAGTATGTCTCAGACTCCAAAGAGTTTGTCCATCTTTAATGACCTAGCTGTGAATGATACGTTAAGCTAAACTACCTACCTATCAAAGAGTTTGCAGTTAATCGTACTATAAGTAGTAGGGTCATTTTTTTCTATACTTCTGATCCGTACTCCATCACAGGAACGCAGGAACGCTCTACCTGTTCACTAGGCTCTTTTTTCTGTGCGTAAAACGGTACACCGTATTGCCTACCACTGGTGATTTGAATGCGCGGTTGTTGTCTGCTATCCCGTTGCAGCCATCACAAGTACGTCTGTCTTGCTGGCAGATATTTATATTCGCCTTAAGAATTTTTTTTAATGACTTGTTAGTTGAGGTTGACTGAAGCCTGCTGTCGATTCGAAACCAAATGTCATTTTCAACGCGCCGCCGAAACAGGAAAGACAGAGAAACTATATCTCTTCAACGACGGCTGGCGCAAGAAGCGAGATCTCAAGTTGCGTTGTACATAATGGGTAAGGCATGTGAAAAAACATATTTTGACATTTTAGCATTCAGTGATAATTGGCCAAACCGTAGCGAACCGAACTCAAACAACGATTTTGGACCTGGAATTCATGGGCGTCAGTATGGTTTGCTAAAGGGATCTCGCGTCTCCACCGCAGCTAATATTTAGTTTAGCGTTCACAAAACTACATTCCAGTCTTTGTCTCATAAAATAAGTTACAAATTTCTCTAAGTTGTGTGTAAACTAACGTATGCAATTTTTTAAAGGTATACTTTGACTAAGTGTAAGCAAAATATATTTTTATATCTGAAATGCATTATCTTGGCGCAGTTGTTTTCACTTCTCCCTCAAGCTGCTAAAAGATTAACGTCCTTGCTAGGACTTGTGGGTGAATCACAGGATTTACTGACGGAAGAGGTAGTCTGGTCCCGCTGACATCACAATTTATTGCGAATTGACCAATAACAGAACGCCTATTCACAAGTTGACTGCAGGTAGAAACGACGCTTCGCGGGCCGTAACAGGGGAAGGTTTCTCGTTTTAATAGGTATGTCGCCGTGCATCTTCGGGTCGTCGCGGCGAAACAAGGGCGGTGCAGGTTCCGGGGAGATCCCCAGGAAGGGGGGAGGGGCAGAGAGAGAGAGAGAGAGAGAGAGAGAGAGAGAGGATGGACTGGGGCGTGGGCCGCGACAACTAGCGGTCGGACGAGGCGTGACTGCCTCGCGAGTTTCATTCACGACTTCTCCCATCGGGCCGTACAGCCGGCAGCAAAACACGCTGCAGCAGCCACGACTACCCCCGCGGCTCGTACAGACTCGCCGCGGAACACTCCACACCTCTTGTGACGTCTTCCTCTCTGCCCGTCTAGTTTTGTTTCTTTAGATGTCTTCTAACTCAATATTACGGTTTCCGCAATATTACAATTCAAACATTATTACGTACTTACAGAATTAAGTCACAGAATTTCTGAAACAGGATTTGACTGAGTTAAGTGTGCTTTTGAGACTAAAAAATAATAAATATCACTATTACGGTCACAAATGAAACAAAAACAACACGAGCAAAATATAAGTAAAAAATATATGTTAAGATATACTACATGCCCTGACAGCCCTTGTTTTCCAAGTAACTTGAAAATAACACTTGGCAAGTTAATTACGTTAATTAAGAAGTTCCGTATTTCGGAGAGAATTATTTTCTCTGGCCGGGAAAGAATTTTCTTTACATTTGACACAAAACAATTCATTTGGGGGGAATTCCTCGCCTTCCTTCCGTTAGTTTGTTCTCTGGGCAGAAATTGTACAGTTAATCAATAAGTATTGGCGTAATGGTAACATGTTTATATTATTTTTTCTTTCATTGTAGCATTTGATAGACTTTACAGGTGCCAGCAGACCTATTATGAGTTTTTGATCCTAGCTTAGCGTCAGTCGCTACTTAACGTCAACAAGACTCAGAAATAGCGCCATCCTTGTTATGACCCACCATCAAAATTACGATCGTTAACTTTACCGTCAACGCAACGGTCTAGCGTCACGTTATACGACATCNACCCACCATCAAAATTACGATCGTTAACTTTACCGTCAACGCAACGGTCTAGCGTCACGTTATACGACATCTGTAGCGACAGCATTTGGTAACAGTGAACGCGAAAAACTTATTTTTCAATAGGAAAACTATTGGAAATGTACGCATCGAGGGTTGGTGACATTGCAAAAATAGAATATAAAATATTGCGTTTCGCGTAGCTGCTAATTGATCTGTATTGGTTGCTACATTTTGAGGTTAGGAATAAACGTGCAGCAAATTAAAGGCACCAAGGACTAATATAAATACTGCTTGCGTAAATCACTTCCAGTTCCAGATAATTTTTACCGTATATATTTTCCTCTCTTTACATTTCCATAAATCAAACGACTGTTTGACTCATCCACTTATAAACACAGTTTCTTTTGCGATACTTCGAACGTAAAAATGTTGAATAATTTTCTTTTCTTTCGTGTTCTGTTTATCTCTCACTCTATCATTTGCTGGAATAAGATCTCGAAATGTGTATGGTGGAAATTATGTTATATTACTCTGTAAATATTAATAAACAAACGTAGTAAATTCAATGTCATAAACTTGTATATTTCTGCCTTTTCAACAATTGCAACACAGACATAAGTTTGGCTTACGACACTCTTTCGTGTTATTCATGCATAGCAAACTTGTTCTTGAAGGAGAGTAGAAACAATTTAAAATATATTTATCACATTAGGTTATTCACGTAGAAACTTCTTACAGCCATGAGAATAGTCTTTCACATACTAGACTCCATGTTCCCACAACTACATTGTTAGAAATTTGTTCATAATATCAATGTATAATCGGGAAAAAGTGGCAACGTGTGTTTTTGCAGTAAAACATAAGGAAGTTTAGTTCGAGAATAGTTTGGTTCAGGTAGATAAGCTAATAAAAAACCATGAGTGTAGGAGGTACAGGATGTATGTCGTAAAATGACTGTCCCGTTTCAATGCAATTTGTGGTTCGCCCGGTAAGTTAGGTTAAGTCAGTTTAGCAACTTATGCGAAGAAAAGTTTTTTTTTTGTGGAATTGTATAGTTACGGTTTTAATTATTCTGAATATTACCTACTTCTCTTATGTGTAAAAATAAAATTATTTTATTTAGTGATTTCGTAGCTATGTAGATAACGAAAAACTGAAACGTTTTCTCTAGTTGATAGTAAGTGAACCATTTCCTAGCAGGTTTGTACACATAATAACATCTTTACAGATGAAATTTTTTTTTTGTGGATACAACTTAAATTTTCTACATAAAGTGACCAAAATATGCATGAAATGTACTCATAATCTGTTGCTGAACTATGAGAAAGAAAAATCGTCTCCTTTAAGGTTAAGTCACATACGGCATGCTGCCAAATTGCTGCTGTGGAAATATAGACATCCAACTTGTATCGCCTGCGAATTTCGTAGTAAAATGAAATTTAATATGGTTGAGAAAATTACATTTAAACATATCCACTAATTTGTAACAGACTCGGCCGTAATGTTTCGGTGCGCTAACACGATCTTACTGTGCAGTACCTAACATAGCCAAATATAGCGAAATTTAAAAGCACAACATTTTTATCATATTATATTATTTATGCTAGTAACTGCGTGATATAAAGCAGATTACTTGTATATGAACCGGCGTTACACTTTTTTTTCTTTCAATTAAAGTGAATGAATTTATAGAAATGCCTCCGCCGCCATTTTTATTTGACTTGGCGATGAGAAGCAACTTACGATAGAATACACACCGAGGCCCTCCGACCGCTGTCTCTACGACAGATTTTAACGTCAACGGAATCTTAGCGTTCGTAGAATATGTGGTCATAATACGAAGTGACGCTAACCTGCGACGATGGGCTGTCTGCGTTCGCTTCCGTTGCGGTCATAATAAGCCCGCAGGACATATGTTCTGGTCGGAGCCGGGATTATGCAGAGCCCTTCATGGTAAGCAACGTAGCATCCGCAGTCATGCAAGGCGTCGACACAGAACACTTGAAAATACAGATGCGTTACAGCCGCTTATACCGCGAACTCCAGCAGCACGCACCATCAAAATGGCGTCACTGGCTAGCAACATTTCGGAAAACCGTTGGACAACCACCGCCTGGTAACTTACTTGCCAGCGGATAGTTAAACCAATAGAGGCTATTTCGGAGCACCCAGTAGCCAATCAGACACACGGCTCGTTCCAGAGCTTCGCTTGGCCAATCAACGAGTCGGTGCGCCACCATTATAGGAACCACCACGCCATTTCACTTCTGTTTAAATTCCTATTCTATGGTCTTGGTTTACATTCAACAAAACATATTTCCTCACGAATTTCTCGAAGGACAGCAGGCTAGTAAAACGGTTAGCGTATCGCGAAATTATGTTTTAAAACAAATTGAATGAAAGCTTTTAAAAGTCCCTCCACTAGATATTACGTTAAAATAGTTCATACGCATCTTCCACTTGTTTGTTTAGGGAAGACAGGTGTTAAAGAACTGTTTAGTCAGTTACGCTGGGTTCGAGAAAGGTCCCCAATTGTAGATAATTGAAGTTTAAGCCTATCGTTTTCGGACCTGCAGGTTTATCGCTATCCGCGCTACTATGGAGCTTGAAAGGAGGATAGTCGAGAATGGGATGACGTGCTACAGAGTGGGATTGACAGCTTGCAGTCTGGCGTCGACTAGCACCTTCGAGAAGGTCGGGGATTGTATCCCAATCAAGTAACGTCTCGTGTCTCGACGGTAGATTAGGTCATACCTGGGTGTGCGTAAGTGTGGTATAATCCAGAAACGATTAGCGCAGGTGTAAATAACAGCCCTTTACCCTGCTGAAGAAAATATTTTTGGAGACTTCTGTGATCTGTTGTGTCCGGCGAAAGTTCCGGGTTATTTGAAGAGTTACGTCAGTTATTGGCGGCGAAGAGACAGTGACTCGTGTGCCCGAAGTAACAGCGGGGAGTTGTCCATGTGCTTTCGGGCGAGTGCTGCGGTGTTGAGATTCACCCAGGAGATGAACTGGGAGGTGGGAGAAGATCAAGGGAGACTGATGCAATTGGTGCACTCTGATCGATGTAGAGAACTTGACTGTGTAATTTGTGTAGTGCGCCTCACTCGTAGATTGCAGTGGGTAACTACTCAAACAATTTTATATGTATGCAATTCTATACAGTGTGACAACTTTTGTTACGAATTTTTGTTGGAATGTACTTATTATTTCAAAACAGCGTAACTTCTTGACTGTTGATAATCGGTAGCCATCTGGCAACAGAGCGTGCCGTGTACTCTGTACTGCAGCCTAAGAGTGAGGCTCACTACTGTAGGAATTATTTAATTATTTAACTGAACAATGTAATTGGTTACTGATTAAAGGTTTATTGTGAAAATCGGTCATTCACTTTGTCTTACTGTGTACTCTAATATAGCGAGGGCACTGTGAAACACATCGTTGTGTAAATATTTTGCAGAGTAGTAAATAAATTAGCAAATTATTAAGACCTTCGCCACTCCTGAGTCTGGCCTGAACGAAGCTTGCATCGCGGTAGGATCTCGTCAGCGACACTATGAAATCCCCAGCGCACACACCAACAGCGACGCCCAGCGTGCGACGAGAGTAGCCGACGCCCAACTGCCAACAAGCAAAAAGCGGAAAGAAATTGTTTTCGCGCAAAATAGAAGTTGCGGAGTCACAGGAAACTGCCAAGGCAAAGGAAACGCGTTATCTCCAGTAAGATCTGTGACAGTCACAACACGCACGGGCGCAATTGGCAGCACTGGTTCGGCGCGAAAGAAAGCCGAAGGCGCACTTGCAGGGCCACGAAGAAACCCGAAACTGGCCAGCCATTACAGGGATAGTGGTTTGTTTATTTGCCTGCTCCGAGTTACATGGTAGCCAAGAGGAGGAAAGTTTATAAAATGGTATACATAAACTTACGACACTCGTAGTTGGTTTAGTGCTGTTGTATATCGTTTATTGGAACTAAACAGCGTTTTATAACCTGCGCTTATTTACCTTATGGAACATTCGTAAATCAGTTTGTTACAAAACAAGCCCCAGTAAAAATAATTACCGGAACGTATTGGCTGAAGTTTTCGGAAACTTTATAGCTGTCGTAAAGGTGCTGCATATCAACTTCCTTGATGGTACAAAGCTGTAGCTCATTTAAAATTCAAATTGTATTAAAAACGATATTTCCAGTGCACTATGTAACAAGAAACCAGGTGCGCGTGTTTTTCGGCAGCAAGATTTATCCCACACGACCGTAATGACAACATACGTAAATCGTATGTTTCTGTAATACACTTCCATCCGAGGATCAACAGCTGGTTAGGTTGTTAGACATTAGGTCTGCTCGTGTTGTAGGGCCTGAGATTTCTCGGCTACATCTGCTCTCTGAGCGCTCTTTCTACACTCTTTGGCGGAAGCAGGAAGTTTTTTTCTGCAGTTATTTTTCAAAGGTTCGTTTCAAAACATTCGAAGAAACCGTGAATGGACTATACATCAAAGTGCAAGTTACAGCAGTCAAATTACGTTTATCTTCGAAAGTATGTCGTACAGATGACCGGGATACCGAACCTAAATGTAGAAGTGACGGTCAGGCTTCTAAACGAATAACCACTTAAACCTCTCTAACATCTCCTCTAAGCGGTATATTCATATACATCACGCTCGTATTTTGCTCTTTTGTCATCGGGTCGCCGTCGTCGAGAGCAACCTGCTCGGTGTGTTGCTTGGAAAATCTCTACTTGCTTTCGACAGCTGGTAGCAACGCTACCCGAGCACACCTACTGTATTGTAGGCACCCGCGAAGTGCGCGTTATTTTGCGGCTGCAGGTTAAACTTCAAGATGCTGCATGCTTGTTTGACTCCTGCCAATAGTCGACGACTTGTGTGACATGTCTCAAGCACAGAATATGTGAGAATATGTGGCGGTTCTTTTTATGTCGTTGATTCGTTGATTGGTCGTGCGAGGCTCAGGAACGGACCTTGTGTATGGCTGGCTACTGCTAGTTGCGAAAGATTCCCTGTTGACTGAGTTGCTGGCTGGTAAGTTATTTACCAGGTGTTGATTGGTTAACGGCGTTTCGTTCATAGACTAAATATAAGGTAGATCGATTATTCGTCTTCTGCGCATGCAGCCAACGTTAACCTACCCCAAAACAACACAGCTGTCAAAGAGTCTCGGTATCGAGTGTGATCACGCACCTGTATGCTTCGCAGACGGAGCGATCCTACGAAGACGAGGTACTTACGCGCATGCGCAGAGCGTTGATCGCTCGAGACCAGCGCTGAGTGTGTCCGCGATCCAGAACACAGCACATGCAGACATGTGGGTACCCGTACTCCTCGACACCCGCCTAGGCGACGCATTATTACTGGCGTGCAGCTGTATACCCACCTGCCACGACACCACTAGTACTCCAGAATTACATAAATGTTTTTGTTTATTACTTTTCAACTTCACGTTATGTCGAGAGATTAATAAAAATGCTACTTACATACTGTACTTCTTTTACATGGTCAACCATATATTGGACCACGTGTATAACTTTCCACCTCAACAATTGTACCCTTTACAGGAGTATAAGTTGTCCTGTTACTGATGTTCCTCGTGTGTATACATTGGGCTATGGCTTTCTGTCGCACCACGTTATTTTTATTTTATTCATTTATTACTTGCACTTCACCACGTAAGTGGATTGCCGTTTCTGTAACTTCTTACCCTTCAGCAGGTGCCGTTGGTGCCCGGAGTATGAGGGTGACGCGGTTAACCCTGCCATCCACAACTGTTCCTCACGCGTAAAGTGGAAGTCTAATCCTATGTGTTAATGCTTTCTACAGTGACACTTACTACTACTGCTAAATATAATATGTGCACTGTATTACAACTCCTTTCATTAGTGTTTGCTAAGTAAGAGGAGAAGGGTTCCTCTACTGCCTTAGTCGATAACGC
>NQII01003945.1:62111-149972 GCA_002778355.1 Clitarchus hookeri
GCCTTAAGGCTGGCAGGAACCTCGGACATCGACGCGGTGGTGGAAGCAGTGTTGCGTCGTAGGTGACTAGGAAAAATTATTCTGCTGTGGTTTGTCATTGTTATTCGCAATATGGAGGTGGGCCAAGCCCACTAACCGTTCGAAAAATTTCAGAGAACGGTGCCGAGAAGCGAACTGAGGTTCTCCTTGCGAAAAACATAGTTACCCGCTGCATCCCGGAGGCGGTCGAATTTTCGATGTCAATAATACAAATTATTATTATTTATGCCAAAACTTTTTGTTATAGGTTCCAAAATTTTTTTTTCTCCTCCCCCGTTGTTGAACGAGCTGTACGTCAAAATCACCGTGCGTGTTATGGGCGGAGGCAGAAAGGATGCGCCAATCTCGAGCCGATGGCCGATGACGTGCGGCGTTAGACAAGCAGTCATGCTAGCTCTGAACTGGCGCGCGATCTTTCCGCCTGTAGTCCACGTCTGTGAGACCACACAGTCAGAGTTTATTATTTTTCTCTGTACATTTTGAATAACTGCTGAGCGTTAGCATTTAAATAATCATACAGGATACCAGCAACAGTATTTATTTACAACGATTGCGCATATTTTATAATTATATAAAATATCTTGTTTCCTGGGAATGAATAGTTTTACATCAATACATTCAACACGTTTTCGTCATGTAATGTGCAAGACTTAAATTTTAATCCATTCAAATACAGTAGGGAACAGTTTCTTATTCACCTTCTGCAATGTTTTTGAAAAGGAATCATGTTACTTTAAAGCACATTTAAAAACAATTATCTGTAAGCGCTACCAAAACCACATGAATTACTGTTCTTCTCTTATTCTGATTCGTTGGAGAAATACACGTGGCAGTCGTTACTAGAGCCATCTTATCTTTTGGGGACGCAACTTGAAATCACAAAGGAATCATTCCGCCCATTAGAGTTTCCTCTCCGTGTGTGAGACCTCCGGCGGCCTGCCTGGACCTAAATATAACTGTTAATTTATGGCGTGATAATACAATCAAGGGTGTATTGCGCCTTCTTCTAATATTTTAAATTTTCTACTCAGGTATTTTTGTACTCGTTATTAAATGCCCGCGAGAACTCCGTTTTTATTAGTTTACGTACTCGAAAAATATTACACTTTTGAGAACAAGCGAGAAACAAACACTTGTATGTGTAAATTTAAAAAAAAAATTAATTTTTCATAATTAGGAGGCAAACAGCACGGGTAAATATTCGAACAGTTGTTTAAATTGAAATTAATCCATCCCCTCTTTTTTTTTTTTCAAAGAAAAAAATTCACTGCGCACTGTTTAGCAGCCACCTTATCCTTATAACAATCAGGATTAGTTCAAACTTCGATCGTGCAAACATCGGGAGCAAGAAACGATTAGACGTAATACTGAACCAACTTCTTTTAATTTTTTTTTAAGAAAATTTATTTTAAAGTAAATTTTCTTCATATAAATGCTTCTTTGGCATAGTAAAGGTTCAGTTTCTAGCGATGTCGGACAGTGAAATGCTGCCCGATGATAACTATCTGCTACTGACTAATAAGTAGTTGAATAGTGTTGGAATCAGTGCCAGCAGCAGTGTATTTCACTGCAGATAAGTATAAATCACTGTTAAACCAGTCATAATCAGTGGCCTGCGCTTCAACAGTTGACATAAAATGTGGTAGAGTGCTCACGCGAGCTGCGCATGGCCACTCTCCGGGTTTCATATAGTCTAGTTTTATCGCAGTTTAAATATACTGAAGTTAGTCACAGTATTTTATTTACACAAAAGGGCGGGTCTGGTGAAAATTAAGATTTATCAAATTTGTTGATCTCTGTTGAAAATGTGATTTTAACAGTTGCATCTGCGAGGGGCAAGTCAATATTGGGGACATGCGCGGAATACGAAAATCGGTCTGCTTCATATTTAGTCTATGCTACCAGCCACTCCATCCGTTACCACCGAGACTTAAGTAGTACTCTGGTTTCGAGCAACACTGTTTCAATTTGAAGTTTATGTCTACCAAATATTCAACGCTTATACCTACACATGCCATGCGAAACTTGCACCGTCTGGCTATAAATAAGACATATCATGCATTTGAATACTAGGAAAACAGAACGGTGAACGAATTACACAAGTGCTATCACCCTTTTTTTTATTTCAGAATATTTGAAAGCATTGGTAACACTGCTGTAGCTACTCACTTAACGGGCCTAAATTTTATTTGTGAAACATATAGTTGTCAGAGAAGTTGCTGATTGGCAATTTGGCAAATTATATGCACCTCCACCTTCCCCCTTAGAGCTCGTTGTACGATGGCGCCACGGGCTAACGGCAGCAATTAACGCGCATCTCAGTTAATAAATGCTCTGCGAATACGAATTTTTACCAGAAAAAGTAAGAACTAATTGAAGGGCTTGGTGGAATAAGGGCCTATCCCACATCTGTAACAATGCATGCTACCACTGTAGTACGGGCCCTTCTCCCACCACGAAGGGAGGCAGTGCATTCTTCTGTTGTTCCTCGTGGCTTAACAACAGTAACAAACTTATGAATGTACACACTATATGGTGTAAGCTATTGTATTTTGTTATAAATCTAATTTTAGTGGATGTGTGCGATAGGCCCGTCTTCCACCAAGCACTTCAATTATCAAAGACTGAAATTTCTGCTGTTATCATATTAAGTGCAAAAGAAAACATTCATGAAAATGGTAAAAAAAAAAAAATAGCATTTTTTGTTTGTCTGCACAGTTTCTTTTAGCAGTAGGAGACAAGTACAAGTATACGATGTAGTTAAATCTGTGGTCTTTCATCGCGTGTAACGAAGTGCCACTGTTACAGATCTAATTTGCATAGTACGAGGGTTATTCGGAAAGTAAGGTCCGAATCGCCGTAGCTAATGGAATGTCGCGCGAACATTGTAACGCGCATGCGCACCGACTCCTGGCATGCCTTGCTCGTCAAACGACGCCACTTGCATTGGTATTGTTGCATTGTGCTGTTTACAGTGTCAGTTCAAAATGTTGGAAACAATCTATCAGCCCGCCGACTTTGAAATACGGTCAGTGATTCGGTTTCTGACAGCAAGGAACGTATCAGCAGCAGAAGTTCATCCACAGATAAGTCAAATGTATGGCCCCAATGCGATGAGTGACAGCAAAGTGTGTAAGTGGGTGAGAGATTTCACGGACAGACGGGAAAATGTCCATGATGAACAGCGATCAGGCCGACCATCAGTGATCACAGAAGATTAGGTCAAAGCCGTGGACGAAAAGATTCGTGAATACCGGCGATTCACAATTTCAACTTTAGCATTGGAATTTCCGAATGTGGGTAGAACAACTTTGCACAAAATTGTCTCTGAAAATTTGCAATTTCACAAATTGTGCGCACGTTGGGTTCCCAGGCTGCTTACTGAAGAACACCAAATGAAAAGAATGGTTTGTGCTCTCGATTTTTTGGGCCGATATCATAAGGAAGGTGATCAATTTTTAGAGAAGATTATCACAGGGGACGAGACGTGAAAGAAGCAGTTACAGACTGGTTATCCTCACAGGCCGCAGACGTCTATGACTTAGGCATACAAAAGCTTATAGAACGTTATGACAAATGTTCAAACAAATATGGAAACTATGTAGAAAAAATAGAGAAACATGTAAGGAATTAAATAAAAAATGTTTTTTGAAATAATCTGTGAGGGTTTATGTTTTATAAGAAATCGGAGCTTACTTTCCGAATAAACCTCGTAGAATGCACCGACAGAAACAGCACGCCTTGCACGTAGGAGCGATGAGGTGCTAGGCGTGCGTGCTAATTTCGCACGTATCGCTCCCTCGCTTCAGGGTCTTGATCGCGCAAACAACTCCAGCTATGTACATAGAGGCCGTGGCGCAGTCGTTTCTTCTGTAGCGGCGCTCGCAGCGCGCCTGTCGGTGCAGTTGCGTAGCGGAGAAGTATGTTCGCAGCAGACGCCAAGCCCTAGCAGACCGGGATTTATGGCGGCGGAGTTATCTGCCCGTGCCTGTTCTCCGCCTCGGTGGAACGGCCGCGCTCGACCGTGACGCCCTGTGGAAAACAGCACGACGAACCAGCAACGCACGCTCGCTCGCCATTTTAAATTTTGCGCTCTCGGGATGTTTTCCCCGTTACGTATTCCTGTCGTGCGTCGTACGTTTACACCATGTCTCTCTGTGACGTAGATAAAGTTGCTGTTGTTGGCCATCACCATGTTGTGACCTTCAAAACATTGTTGACTATGTAGCCACTTGTTGGCGCATCAAACACGATGCACCTGCGACAAGTTTAAAGTAAATTATGAACTGCTACGGCGGAACTTATAAACGAAAAATTAACATTTTCTAAAAGTAGGGTTTTTATTGCAATTTTGACTGGTGTGATCATGGCGCTGATGACAAAAATGGGCTTTATCATAAGCAAGAACACTTTATGTTTAATATGCGTACGTAAGACTGTATACAGAACCTCCATTATTTCAGCACTAGGCCCATTTTTTTTGTATTGTTATGACTGAATTATAGTTCTGGAGACTCGTGCTGTATAGCTGAGCGTAACTAGCAGGAAAGTTTACTGACTGCTAGCTTCTAATCTACCGCGTATCCGCCTAACGTTTTTCCTTCGGTATTGTTTATCGTAGGTTGCACAGAGTTTCCATCCACATTCGAGGAGAATGCTGGCGCAGGTGTTCCACACAGACATTTATGATCTCTTCTCTTTCACGGTTAACATCGCCTCATGACAGGAAATATGTTGTTATTGCAAGGGATGTTCGTGGCTAACTGAGCACAGCTGAAATACCTGCTTGGGGTAAAGTTTTCTGCCCTCTTTTCATCTTTTTGCCTCATGTGATATCAACATTGCGCAGACCTGATGACTTTATTCAGTCGTCGACCAAGTGTAACTGTGGATTTGTTAGGAACGGAAGCTTGTTACTGGTATGCTAATTATTATCGTTACAAATCGCCTAGGGCGTAACCAGGTTCCTATGAGGGATGGAGATCTGAATAAAATAAAATAACTAAATTTAATCTCCTAATTTTATTTACAATGATGTACACAAATACATACGGCTTTTATTTACAAAACACAGTTGCTTATCGCTATTATTAACACGTATTTTCATCAGTGAGCGCAGTTTTTATGTTACACACAATATTGATTTAAGTCCTAACCACTGATTTTATAACGCCTTAAGGTATATAATCTTCTCTCTTTAATTACAAATATACTATTAAAATGTTCACTGCCATACAGTTATAGGAGGCTATTCCAAATGTCTGTCATTCATGAAGAAGTCCTGCTATCTTACAGTCCAGCCAGTCAGTCCCAGTCTTTTCTCTCCCGATAGTCACACACTGCACTTGCTGGTCACTACCGTCGCCCGTAGTCTTTCAACTCACCTACGTTGTTGCACACATTCGGCGCTGAGGGCCTATCAATATTGCCGACACAGAGACACGCCGCAGCTTTTGTAGCCGAGCTGACCTAGTCCAGAAGGTTCTTCGCACCCCAGTTCGCATCACTGGGGGTGATGCCGAGAAGATTCGCGCAATCGCTGTCAAGTTGTCGACTCCTCCATCAGGCGTGAGTGACGTTAGTCTCGTGAGCGATAGGCGGGTTTATGTGGCTGTCCCTCCCCTCAGCGGGGAACCGGCGACGTAATGCAGAGGGAGTATCACTAGGCTCGCCTGGTACAAGGGGGAAGGGCGCAGAGGCGAAGCGGCCGCGCGTAACTATATGCTCCCATACATGAGTACAGGCGGATTCACAACCTTTTCGTAACGTACGTCTGTTGGCAGATATTCAAATAAAAATACTTTACGAAGCGACATTTGTTTTGCAGACTTTGTAAAACAACATGGTACAGTTTTGAAACATTGGCCATTCGTGTATTGATGACTTCACCTTATATAGTTTTAGTTAAAAGAATAAATGTATCATTAAATCGAACATTCTTATTGATTTTATTCATACGTACGTACGCTACTTGGAGGTTGTGAATTCTCATTAACACTTGTACCGATAATGACGGAACGTTTGTGTTGCTAGAAATATTCACTAACAGCTGACATGATTTCGTGCACGACTTTGTGGGAATCCAACTTATTCCGGGGCTCACTGAAGCTTGCTGGTTACAACTGGTTTTGGTAAGTATCCATTTTGTTTTAGAATTTTAGTTTTCTAGGAATGAGTGTAGGTGCTCCCGACATAAAATAAACGCGTTGTGGATAGGCGATAAAGTTCTCTACGATTCGCTTAAAATACTCAGTTTATGATTTATAGTGTTGTACGATCTTTTTAAAGAAATTTTAAACTGAATTTAAAACTGCAAAAATGTTTTATTTGTGCTACGCGGAAATGTTTTGGCAACTAGTTTACAATATTTCGTCTGTAAAAGCACAAAAATATGACGGTGTTCACAAATTATTACAAAAATTACTTGTTTTGTTTCTGCATTTTAAAAACGAGGGGAAAATGTGAAAATTCACAAAATATCAGAGGACTGTCGTTACTGAGGCCAGTGAGGCGTTATATTCAGATTACTAAGGCCAGGGTTAGAATCCTAGATAAGCCGCTGATGTATGGCTCTTTTAATTGAGCATTTCTGGCATAAAAGCGGGCACGTTTGTTAGCCCAGCTGATCAACCAATTAAAAATCCTATTATACATATTAAAATCACCTCGAGCTGACTATAAAGTAGCTTATCCTAAATCGTTAAACTTGGGAAGGGAAGAATCACTCACCGCATTATTGGCTTTATCCACATTTCGCTATTGGTAGATACATGAAAAATTCGCGAGTTCAGTGACATTCAGGGTAGACTCTGAAGTCTTATGTACACATATGCCGATATCAACTGCACATTTGTTGCCTGCTGTGACAGTGGAAGGCGGCGATTGGGTCATGTCTTCTCCAGGAGGTGTCAAACACCGTGTGGACCAATGGCTTAAGTTCTATAAATTAACGTGTTTTGAATTCTAGCTTGTCTCGACATAAATCCGCGAAGTTTTCAGGTTTATAACTATTGGCAGGGCCACTGATTTTTCGCGAATAAATCGGAAAACACATTAGACTTCAATGCTATATATGCACCTCGGCTGTTGTCATACTTCCATTGACTGCTGGTGTCGTTTCCGCATTTGACCGAGCCACTCATAATTCCGCAACTCCGACACTGTACCTTCGTGATTAGTGCGCAAACAGTTAACACCAACCATAACATGCTTCAGACAATCAAATGCTGGACGGCCCCACAGTGACTTGAATAGCATATTGTCTGGAAATCTTTTCGCGAAATATCACTTCCCCTAGCTATTTGGTATTGTTTAATTTCATAAGATTTTACGCAATATTTCGCGCGACAGACGTGCAAATAGCTTCTTGAAATTCTGTCAAATTTTTACAATTGTTAACGTTTTTATGCATTTTAACTGCGGAATGTTGGGAAAGAACAACTTTTCTGGCGGGCGTCTACACAAATTATACCAACGGTAGTTGTCATGCAATAACGGCTTTAGAAAATGTGCAGAACAATCCTCCATTATATTGTCGACTCGTAAAACACAATACAAAAACGGGTTTAGCAGGTCGTGACGGCAATTCTGTAAATCCAAGTTGGCGGGAAACGATCTGCCTTAACGCCGTTCAAGAGACAAATTATTTTATACATTTTTAGCATATCACATATTTTTTTTTGTTGTGATGTATAATAAGTCTGAAAAAAATATCATATTCGAGGAAAAAGGTTTTTCAAAAAACCATTAAAAGGATTTAGAAGAATTTTAAATTGTTATTTATTTAAATTTTCTTGTAAAAATTCTAACATTGAACAAAATTAGTAGATTTGGCTACATATAAAAATAATTACCAGTGTCAGCAGAACGTCATGATAATATATTCTTGGGAATTTGTTGTATGGTTCCCCGTATTTCTTTTTTAACTTTTTCATATCAAGTTTACATTCAAAATAGCCGATGCACCGATTGTCCGATTTCAAAGAAATCACAACTTGCTACTCCCGGGTCTTCAATGAATACTTTAGACCAAACCAAACTTCGCGATAAAACAACCTTTCTTAAATTTGTACGAATTTAGATTTTCAGTTAAAATCCTCATATTTACGCAAAAAAAAATATGAGGGTGATAATTTTCCAGATGATTTGGTATTTAATTAAGTCATCAATGATACGTCACGAAGCCATCCTCGGAATTTAGGGAGGGATGGGGAGATATGTGTTAAGGACCCATAGTGCATAGCGCGAGCTACGCTGGGGGCAGTCAGCGGCCTTGTAATCCAGTGGTGTGACCGCAGGGCGCAGTAACGCGAGCCGGTGTTGTGCGCTGTAAGTGGCTCACTCCTGTCTCGCCTGCTCTTGGAGATGCTATCTGCGCCCGCTTATCTCTGAGCCAGGGCCTGCTATGGGGCAACAACTGCCCAACTCGCCACCACCACAGCGGGTTTTATTCATACCATCTTAATTTTCGATATATTCTGCGAGCATTGCTAATTATGCTTGTGCCGTGCCAGTTTAAACATCTCACCCGACCGGAATTAAAAACATAACTGTGAAAACTGCTGTCTACGTATTTTCCTGTTCCCTGTTACGTAACGAACACCAAAGCATTGTGTAAGATTTTCATAATGATTTTTTTTTTTTTTTTTTAGCAGACCGCAGGCCGAATTATTGAACAGCAAGTGTTGATATCTCATTAATTGAAACCTTCAGATGTTTTCTTTAATAATAACTTTAGATAATCAAATGTAATTAATTATTTTGTGGAAAAAAAAGTATTTTTCCTTTGATATTACGAGCTATTCCCGTGTAACGAATTGTTTATATAGAGAAGAAAATTCAAATTATTTTCTGAAGTTATTAGTATTATTTTAACGAATATTGTCATATGAACCCGTGTATTTTGCGTTTCTAAATCAGAAATACTTAAAATTGTTTGTGAAACAATTTCATTGGGAAACTACCACGAGGCATTTATTTTGGTCGAGTGAAGGTATTCCAATAGGAAGAGGAAGATTATACCAAGCGAAACGTAGTTTCTAACAGAAATAAATTATTGGTTTAAGGTGACTTAAATAGGGGCAGGGGGACAAGGAACCGGGGCGTTTGACTAATTTGTATATCCGATTCACAGTAACTGAAAACTTGAAATCAGACGTTGAAAGGGGAGGGGGAAAATTTGACCTACCTTGTCTTTTAATGGGGAAAGGTAAAACGAAAACAAATAAATGTAACTATTCAGCAGAAACTCTATGAAGTGAAGTGAGGAATTTGTAAGACTACGTGTGACCACAGAGTGAATGTGTACACAGAGACGAAATTACATTGCCGTTCCTTTGACGTGAGCGCACACACTCTGATTGGCTGCTGGATGCTGCGAAGGCTTCCCTATTGGCTGGGTTGCCGGCTGGCTAGTGCGTTGCCTGTCGCTGATCAGCGAACAGCGTTCCAGCGTGTTTGCCGGCCACTGACGCAATTTTGCTGTCGCTATGTGACTGAAGTCAGCGGTACGCGCGGTTGTTCCGCCTCTATGTTCTTCAGTAATCTGTGGCGTGACTGTTGTGTGGTTTTGCGTGTGGGGAACGTGGGTGCTACTATTTGTCACCTGTTTCCCGAGGCAGGCCGAGNTGAAACTTATCTCTTGAGCGCTCGCGATTATCCAGGGACCATCACCCGTGGCACTAACAGATGCCCCGCTCCACAACAAGAAGTGAGATTACGCGGCGGCGGTAACGTACCTACTCACGCACAGCGGTCACAGTTGCCGGCCAACTAGGGATGGACATAATCGAGTGACGAAATTCGAAATATTCGATTATGAAAAATCATTCTTCGAGTGATCGATTATTCGTACTCGTCATTCGAATGTTTTAAACCGAGCGATCGCCACCTTTCAGTCCTACTCCCCACTACTCGTCACTCGTCACTCATCTCGACTCTCGTGCATCGGGCAGGAAAGGTAGTGGCGAGTGCCGAGTGATCAATTGATCATTCCATCGCCGTTCAACACTCACTCAATCGCCTTTCAACACTCGCTTCGCTACCCTCACAGGAGGGAGGAAAGTGACAGATAAACACAGAACGATACGTATATTATCTGTCAGTTGTCACACACAACTTTGTGTTTGCTGGTGCTTGTAAGAACAATTTTATTTTATTAATTTCTGCCCCCCCCCCTTTTTTTTTAATGCACCAGAGTCCGCAGCCGCTCCGCCGTGCCTGCGGCATCGTGGCATGCGCTGTTGCCAGTTCTCCGTGCAAATGAAACTACTGGGACAAAAACAGTCGTTATAAACACTTCAAATACGGGAATGCAGTCTTGTCCACTGCAATTTACTATCTTCCGGCCAACATTTTGCTGCACTAAAATATTATTTGGTATACTATTAAATGATTTCAGGCCAAGCTAATGGTGATGTAATTTATGATTATTTGATAGTATAAGAATAATGAAATAAAGAACAAATAATTATACAAAATAATGTAACACCAGTTTTACCCACACAANAGCTAATGGTGATGTAATTTATGATTATTTGATAGTATAAGAATCATGAAATAAAGAACAAATAATTATACAAAATAATGTAACACCAGTTTTACCCACACAAGTGTATATTACATTTATATACTATCTTTTTCTTGTTTTACAAGTTATACTTCAGTCAGATTGTATTATATACAACGTCTATGGTTACATATTATGGACTAATAAATGTTGCAATAACAACAATGTTAGCCTGACTGAAGCATAACTTGTAAAAAAAAAGAATGTATATAAATGTTATATACATTTGTGTGGGTAAAACTACCCGTACACGACCCGCACACTGCAGCCATAAGCCAATAAATACCCTTGAAAATTGGTTCGCATTCTAAGTGCACTGCTTTAAGGTTTCTGTTAAGTCAATCGTTATCCCACCTTTAAGGAAGAGTCTGGCATACGGAAAATTTCCGTCACTAGGTGCGCAGTGTTTCAAAAGATAACTTTTAATTTTAATTAATTAAAAATTTTAGGTACGTGAACTATAAAGGAGAAAAATTTAGCTTGTTTAAGAAGTTATTTTATTTTCGATTTGTGATTATTTATTGCAATTATCTTGTTTTTAAACGTAGAAAATATAGAGAAAATAATGGTACCTTGGCGACATAAGCGTTTTCCTAGTGGCGAAAATCTGTTATCAAGTGATCATTCGATTATGGAGTCACTCGATTATTTTAATCACTCGATTACTGATCATTCGATTATTTGGATAGTTCGATTACGCCCATCCCTACGGCCAACTGCCGTAACCGAAACTCGCTGACAAAACACTGGCCACACCGGCTGTACCACCCCGCGTGCCGTCACGTGACACCGCCATTGTGTTTGACGCGGGCGTGGCCTGCCAGCGCCCGCGTCAAACGACGTTTATGAGCCTCGTCTCGTCTTCACACTGCTGAGGAGATCGTTCCCGCCCACTGCGGACATTACCGTCTCAAGTCTGCTGCGTCCAATCGACAGCCGACTTGTTAGGAAATTCAATTAGCTGTCTTCAGCCCACTGTTGGCTCTAGTGTTCAAAACTTGTTGCACCTAGTCGACAGATAGCACAAAGTTGTATTCGCGGTCATGTTTCTTATTGTATCGGATAAAGATTCTAGGTTCAATTACCGTTACTCCCTGCTGATGGATTCTACGTTCTTTGCCGAACTAGGCAGTAGAGGTTGCCATATGGTTTAGAGGAATCCCTAATGAGCAATATCAAATTCCTCAAGGTCACATCCGGCAATAAGGAAGCATTGCGACAGATATGAAAAATAGCTTAAACAATCTTCGCGTGTATTCTATTTCCTCAGAATTTGAAGCTGTGACTATAGTGTTTTAAGAATAAATATCGCCCACAGAGGGCTACTTGCAGCTGTTTTTGCTGACTGACACATTTCGACTACCACACTTATGTTTCAATAACCAAATTATGAATGTGCGGCAAAATATCATCTTTCATTTATTTACATTTAAATATTCTATAGTTTAAAGAAAAAATATATTTTATGGCGCGAAGTGGGACAATTGTAACACACTGATCCGTCGTTCACGAGACGTTAAGCCACGCACATCGACTTAGCAGTGACCTGAAGCAGCTGTTTGTTTGTTGTACGTCAGTAGAGAGCAGATAATTTGACACGAGCGTATTCACTCGTGCGATATCACGCCCCGCTAATATTCGGAAGCGGAAGTCGTCGATTGCATCGCTGTCGTCTGCCTTGGATTAGATATCCTCCAAGTGCTTTCCCATCGCCATTCCCTGGGGCGCCGTCTTACTAGAGGTGTTTGGCGCGTCGAGGTCCAGAAGCATGGGAGCGCTAAGGCCGGGATTACGATGACTTCACGTGTCACGTAACACGTTACGAGCAACACGTTCGCGTAAGCCGGCTACACCTTGACTAATGTGTTCCAAGAATACCTATTACAGTTTTCAATCAGAAAAGCAACAAACTTATCCGGACATTTTCATTCAGTGCACAAAGGTTACGTTATTATGTGAAGCATCAATACATACTACCCCGAAATGACCCTGGCCTAAGGGCGAGCTACGTACTAGCTTTGTATGTCCGGTCGCCTTTACGCACAAGGCGCTGAAATGATGTGCAGTCTCTCTCGTCGACTCGCCTCATAAAACTTTCACTGGCGATAGTATCATTTTATTGCTAAATAACAAAGACGAAGGTGTGTTGCATGCACCTATGGAATGTTAAATAGCCTGTACGGGAAGTTTCATACCTAAAAATGATTGCAAAACACTGGTATTAGCCCTTAAAAAACGCAGCAGCGACGGAAATATAAAAGTAAACTACCTTTCGGACGTGGGAAGTTGGTTGAATGCTATTCTTTAGCAGACTCCGCTAAAATATGTACGTTGAACAGTTTTAAAAAGACAACTATACTACTAGAACTGCTCGCTCTGTTTGGAAATGAGGACGGGCGGCGACTTTGATGTACACCTTCGTGGCCCCGCCTCTTAAATAATGATACTGCTTGTCCTCATTATACGTTGATATAAATAAAATCTAAAGAAACATTAATTTGAGGCATGCCAGATTTGTGCAAAATAACTATATTATGCGCTTTCCCTCCGTTTTTTTCTCCAAAATATTTTCTCTATTTTTTTTATTTTACAGTTTATTTCATCTTTTGTGTTTTGAAATAAGTTGCAAATTTGTTGTAGTTGTCTGCATCTGATTTCGCAATTGTTTTAAGTGTACAACTAAGTCAAACTGAATTTGCAGTTGCCACAACTTATTCGTAAAATTGGCTTGGTTACCAGGGAAAAATAAGCTGTTTCGGTGGATTTTGTTTACAGTTGTTGCATGTCATTTCTAAATAGCTCTCGTAACAATACTACCGGTATTAGTACCTCGTACCTCATATTGATATGGAAAATGGCATTCACGCCTAACGCTGATTTGTCTTTGGCCGTGAGCAACCGTGTAAGTAGTAACTAAGAAATTCCGGTGATACAAACCTTCATTTATTTTTAGGTGTGTATAACACTGTGTTGTGTTAGTGATGTGCTTGCATACTCTATTCGCAATATCTTCACACTTTTTGAATCAAACCGTAGAAAAACCACCCCATATTATGACGTGTTTGGTTGTTTCCTAAATATGTTGTGTATCACAAGCGTTTTATGCGAGTGCTAACTTAAAAGTAACTTATTTTTGATTGAAATGAACTTTTACGTACGCTTTATCCATAAATTATATTTCATTTATGATTAATATGAATAAAAAATAGAGAGAAAATATGTGTGTTGGTAATGTATAGTGAGAAGTAGTTCACATATATAATATTATTAATCTTAGTGCGCACAAATGTGATGTGTTGTCGCTTTGGTTTGATTTGATATACTTAGTTATACGGTGGCGTTGTTGTGTTTGCAGACCTCGCGGCGATCCGCAAGCTGCTGGAGAGCGAGGCGTGCTCGGGCACCTGTCCCAGCTGCAACATGCCGTTCGACAAGGGCAAGAAGAGGAAGTTGATAGACGCGTGCGGCCACGAGCGCTGCTACTCCTGCATGTTCCGCAACGAGGCGTGCCCGCTCTGCAGCGACACCGGTACGTACACCCACCACGCCACCCACTGCCTGCCTGCTGCCATACACCAAGGAACAGATACACCCGCTTATACCTCTTCTGCGCATCTACCCAACACTCACTTATCCCAAACATACACAGCTGTCAAGAGTCACATGGTCAACGGTGATGCACGGGTTTGNTCCTCTTCCGCTTATTCCTCTTCTGCACATCTACCCAACACTCACTTATCCCAAACATACACAGCTGTCAAGAGTCACATGGTCAACGGTGATGCACGGGTTTGTTTATATCTTCATTTCCAAAAGACAAGCACCTTTATACGAATAAAATACTTTGACCAATTCGAATTCAATCGAACTGCATTACAAACTGGTTAGAGGAAGTATACAAACTTCTCGAAGCACTTGTTTACTAAACAGTGTTCTAACCTCAAATCCAATCCGTGCCGTATTTGCAAGTCGTATTGGCAGAAAAGCAGTTCAATGTTGGTACACGGAGATTGGTTGTGCGCAACCAGCGAGATCGGTCTACCTCGTCTTTAGTCTATGGCTGCTGCTGCTGTGTGAGTGTGAGAGTGTGAGCTGTTGACGAGGTGGCGTGTGCTGGATGCAGTGCCACCGCACGGGGAATGTGGGTTCGAGTACGCATGCCAGCTATGCAGTGGAGAGTTAAGAGATTTGGACGGCTCCTAAGGCTCCCGCCTGCCTGGAGCTTTTTTCCGCATTCGAGACCGAGAAGCGCGAGAGCGATAAGGGCGACACTGACACGCCCATCAAGTGTGCCATCGCCTCTAAGCGCACGTTATATGAGACAGAGCGTATCCTTAGAGGGAATCGAGTAGTCTGACCATTACACCACGGTGGCCTAGTTATGGAGTGACCATCTCTTTGTAGCAACATTTAACGACCTGTTTTCCGTTACAACTGCCAAAACCACAAGACTTCGACTAAAGTTAGTACAGAAGGCCTACCGTGAGCGGGATCTACTCTGTGACAGGACCTTGCAACTGGGACTGCAAGCATCCCCATAACACTCTATAGCCAGTATCATTTCTCTAACGAAAACTTAAGTTCAGATTTGCAGAGGAGTTGAAATCCCTGCTACCTGGTACCATGGTTACCTCCCACCACGGTGAGCCGGGTTTGATTCCCGGAGGAGTCACGCCCGGATTTTTTCTTGCGGGAAATGTGGTGGTTTGAAGACTTTGACTATTGGTACGCTCAACACGATGCCCCTATGTCATATGAGTAGAGACCTGGAAAATACGAGGGTTGATCTCGGGACAAATTAACGCATATGTTACTTTTGCAATTGGTTCACTATGCCAGCAATCAGTCAATGGGTTGTTGATATTAGCGTGATTGCAGATATGACTGCGAAGTCTGATCTACAGGTCGCTGAACTCGCGAATTTCCCGAGTCTCTTCGTACGGGCAATTATTTATTAAAATTGCCATGCTTTTAACAAATCAAAAGCAATATGCATTTATTCGATATTACTTTTTAATTGTGTTAGCAGAGAGCACTAACGTACTCGGATGGAGTTCACCGCGACTCCGCGGTTCATACAGAAGTCGCAGCATACCAAAGACAGAAGAATCTGAGCAAACATACTCTTCGTAACACTGTCGCGTCTTCTGTTTCCTTTATGTTTGAAGATGTATTTCTGACGCAGCTCAACTGTTTGCAGACGAGTCACAAACGTTCAGTGTTAGAACAACAGAATTCTCACGGACTTACAGTAAGTCAAATGAGCAAACAGTCACACACAGACTAGTCACAAACGGAATAAAAATGTAAAAGATGTGGGCCTTATACAATACATTGGATGCTAGCAGTTCTTCAACTTATCCCGCGATGTCACTGCCCTTGAGCGTGCTACGGAGTAACCCTTTTTTACTACGATCTAACCACACCAAGTGTAGCGATATTCACCCATCTGCAAGCATTCCAAGTCTTCATTTAATACATTTAATGTACGAATTATTTGAAAACGGCGGGGTGTATGAAGAAAGCACTAAGGAATAATCCGTTTACTAAAAAAATTGCTCCCACGTCGTAACATTAATGAAAAATTTATTTGCAACCCCAAGAAATATTTTGAAACCATCGACATGTTTTGCAGTGCCCCTTTGCGATGCATTCAGCAAAACTTTTCACGAACCATTCATCTATTGTACGAACTTACCCTCTCGAATCACTTCACGAAACACATTGTGAATTATCCATCTGATTGGAGGAACCTTTCAGGTACTACTCTTTTTAAAAGTCCGTCTTATTCTCCCACATGACCTTCTGCCATACATCCAAAATATAAATATGGGAGCACTCTGAGAAAACCCAAATACTCGTTCGCCCCAGAAGAAAACACGCAGGTACTATTATATATATATGTGTACACACATACATATATATAAGAGACATAATTGTGTATAGAATAAATAAAAAAAATTATATATATAAATTTTATATTTATATATAAACATATACACTTACAGTTATAATAAAATAATATAGAATAATAAAATAATAATATAATACATTTAAAAAATATATATATTAAATACATTTACAATTGTACCAGTTTTGTCCCCGGACGCTGATAATCATTCTACTGACCGGAAAATCGCGATCATATCTTCGATAACACTCTAGCTAGTTTATCCTTTAAGATTGGGTGATCAAGTCTTTGATCCAGCCAAGTTCTTTGCATGCCAATCACAAACGTTCTACTTTAGAGTATCAGAATCGTCATTGGCCCAGTGAAATGGGATAGTAGCTTCATACGTACGTGAGAGCCAATAACGAGAGACGTGTGTACGGTACGTAGAATTATATAGGGAACAGTCAACTTTACCTGCGATAAACCACCGTGTATATGTAGAGATTTAAAACTTCCATTGCGATTTAGGAAGTTCACTAGAATATTTTTTCACGGTGTTGAATGACAAAATGGTAATTATTTTACTGTAAATTCTTTTTTTTTTTTAATCTGGTGTCAGAATATCGCAATATGTATGCAGAACTTGGCCCGTTTCTCCTCTTTGCTAAGTACGTGGCCATTCAAACACAAATTAATAGTCTTCTGCAAAATTATTACCAGAAAGTATTGCTGCGAATGGCGTACCTAACACGAAAACGACTATTTCAGAATGTGCGCCATTATCTTAAAGCATGATAATCATTGTATTATATTTTAATCTATGTTCACATGCCTGGCATTAAGTAATTATTTCAATTTGATGGTGTGTCCAGCTCTGCCCTCCAAGAAGTCGGTGGGCAGCTCCGACCAGACTAACCCCTATGGCGAAGTGAAACCAACGGGTCCTCAGATGAGGCCCAAAGTGAAGACCAACGGCCACTTCACATCCTACATGCAGGTATGTTGCTTTGCACTGATTTTATATAAACATGTAAGTGAAATTCCAAGGTCACCATTTACCTTGAGCTGGAAGGGAGTGACAAAGGTGACACAGGAAAGTGCTTCAAGCGCTAAGGCTCTAGAAATAGTGTTCCCAATGACAGAAATGTCTTGAAAGATATATTCCCAACTTTTTTGAAATGCTTGTTCTTTTCGCGTGGAAATATGTGAATACGCCCATTAGTTCCTCTTAAGAACATGTATTTCATACAGTGAAACACATTTATTTACCTGCATCAGGTGTGCACTTGACTTAAAGAGGGGGAGGAGGGGGGGGGGGCATACCCCCTTTTTTGATTTGTTTGTATTCCTCCTCATTTTATTTTTTAGATTTAATGTTTAAAATTCAAGCCGTTAGGGCAAACTGCTTTTGAAAACAACAGGTTTTACTGCTGTTGTTGCCAAATGTGTTACCATAATAAAAATATATAGCCGTGTATCCTTTTCAAATCACATAAGTAAATACGGATGGAATTCAGTTACATACAACTTCAGAAATTATATTTAAAAGTGTTGTATAATGCAATAAAGTTAAATTTATTTATTGTAGAACTTTAAAAATTAGTTATGGATAGGTACATAAAAATAAATCTGAAATAGAGAGCCTCTATGCGTAAAAAACACAGGATATATATCAAATAATGTTTAACAGATAACTTAGACGTTATTTGTAATGTAATTTCGGTAAAGTACAGTAATTAAATCATTTGAGCATAATTGCATGACAGTGTCGTGATTTAATTTATAGTTTTTGTGTCACACAAATAGAATTAACGGAGCTGTTTGCAGAAATATTAACACGGGAAATTGAAAGTCGTTGTCTTAATGAATTTTGAAACGTGCTTTACAAAAATTATTTTACGAAAATTTAGGCATAACTGCAAATAAAATATATGTGACAGTGCTCTTATATTTAAAAATTGATAATATGCATGGTATCTAATGAATTTTTTTATATAAATCATCTCTTTTTTTGAAAGTGAGTTAGTTTCTATTAATTCTTGGTCACAAAAACAGCAACATTGTTATTTTGACATAGAATTGTGCAAAAACTGTGGAACGGAAAATGTTTTCTGGGAATGTCATAAATGTGTAATGTGTACAAGTTGAACAGAGCTAAGTAACAATGTAAAATAATGAAATTGCAGCTATCTGACACCCTTAAGGGTTCTGCCTACTTGCAGCTATTTTGCACGTTCGAGGCTCTAAAACGCATGAGCTCCAAGGTCGACTCTTGCCCACTCACCACTTGCCTCATCACCTGTAGGTGAAGGTGCTCTTCTACTTGTGCGCAGTCTTTCCGTCAGCGACTCGCCTGAACGTAACTTTAAGAGGCGACCCTATATTTTATGACATGCTAATAAAGATAAAAGTATGATGCGTGTCTCAAGCTAACTTTGAAATTTTTGTATCACAAATCTAGCAGATATAAATGGTTTTGAAAACACTCGTTTTAGCCATTTTCACGCACAAAAAATAATTCTTGCAGTTGAAATGTGATCTGGAAACTTGTCTTTGGGCTCGGAACGTTTCTTAAATGTGTGCTTTTTGTGTTTAGACACCACTTCAAAATATCCAACCGTTTTTGAACCGAGTGTTTTCTACGAAACCTCCGCAACACACTTGGTGCGGCAGCTAGGCGGAGCCCTCAATGCAAGGTTGTATAGGATGTTCACGGCTGATTGAGTAGCTTTCAAATCAACCTATGAACATTGTCACTGCCCCATACCTGCATATATTTCAATGAGCGCACTGACTGGCATGCAACCAGTAAAGTTGAAAACGACAGAGGGAAAGTAGTTCCACGTCTTAACGTTGAATTAAAAGTGTTGGGTAACCATTTGTGAACACTGTAATTAATTCCTTCGCTTTATGATTTTTAATGCTTACAAGAGCAAGAACTACCACAATTTAAAAACATGTATGTTATAATAATTTTACAGTTTTACTTGAGTGATGCATGAATAAAGTGACTACGGCCGTAACAACGTCAGTTTTACATATGGTGGAATGCACAATGTGCATACAAGTATATCTTAAGCAGCTGACTGTACCGTGAACAGCGTATAGGTGGTTCGCCGTGGTTGTGGAGATGTGAAGGAGAGTTATGGAGTGTTGCGTGGTGTTGCAGTCCCGCAGTCAGGAGGCCAGCCCCGCCACGCAGACTGCCGACTGGAGCGAGTCTCCCAGCCGCCTTCCCAAGACCAGACCCTCGCCTACCCGCAGCCTCGCCAGGCATGAAGCCTCGCCCACCACCATGACGCAGAGTGAGTGTCTTCCACCACCTGCCTGCCTGCCTGCTTCACATGCACGCCCATCACGCCGAACAGACAGAGCGCTAAACTAGAACAGCCAATCACAGACTGTCCTCGTTTCCCACGCAAGCAGACTTCGCCGATATTTCTCAGAAGTCAGCTGGTTCACATATTTTATATCACTAACTACTTGGATAATCAACATCTATTGATGTAATAATATAAAATAGTTATGTGTATCTATTTAAAATGAAATACACGTATTAAATAATTGTTGTTTTAAAATGAACTGATAGCTATCCATAAAGTTAAAAGTATTTTGGAAGTATAAAACACAATTACAGTATATTGAAAATAATTTAGTAAAAATTTGTTCTACAATGGAATTAATAAAATAAAGCAAAAACATGACAGCGTCTTAGTTTGTTGTCCATAATTTATTTTGGTATATTGGTATTAAAACTAATGAATGAAACAGCGTGGTCATGTACAGACTGCATACACCATAATGGTAATGCAGAAAAAGATGCGCACATGTGAACAACCATAGGTTCTGTCAGTATAGTCAGATTAACGTGATTGGCTTAAATGCGAATCAAGCTTTAGCGCCTAGCAGCTGAGACTGTGGTGGGAGTCCAGCATCCATCATGCCTCTCTTGCTACTTCGTCTAACCTAGGTTAAATTTAACTGTAAGACCAGTTACTCACTTACACCGGAGAGCAAAAAAAAAAAACTGGTATAGGCGTGCATATACAAATAACAGAGGTATTGAGCCAATCAGAGTAACGCGATGTGGTCGGCAGTGCCTATATAAGACAATAAGCGTCTGGCAAAGTTGCTAGATCGGTTACTGCTGCTGCAATGCCAGGTTATCAAGACTTAAGTGAGTTTGAACGTGGTGTTATAGTCGGCGCACGAGAGATGGAACATAGCATCTCCGAGGTAGCGATAAAATTTGTATTTTCACGTACAACCATTTCACGAGTGTACCGTGAATATCGGGAATCCGCTAAAACATCAAATCTTCAACATCACTGCGGCCGGAAAAAGATCGTGAACGAACGGGACAAACGACGACTGACGAGAATCATTAAACGTGACAGACGTACAACCCTTTCTCAAATTGACGCAGATTTCAATGCTGGGGCATCAACAAGTGCCAGCGTGCGAACTATTCAACGGACCATCATTGATATGGGCTTTCGGAGCTGAAGGCCCACTCGTGTACCGTTGTTGACTGCACGACACAAAGCTTTACGCCTCGCCTGAGCCCGCCAACACCGCCATTGGACTGTTGATGACTGGAAACATGTTACCTAGTCTGACGAGTCTCGTTTTCCAATTGTATCGGGCGGATGGATGTGTGTACGGGTATGGAGACATCTTCATGAATCCATGGATCCTTCATGTCANAATGTTACCTAGTCTGACGAGTCTCGTTTCCAATTGTATCGGGCGGATGGATGTGTGTACGGGTATGGAGACATCTTCATGAATCCATGGATCCTTCATGTCAACAGGGGATTTTTCAAGCTGGTAGAGGCTCTGTCATGGTATGGGGCGTGTGCAGTTGGCGTGAAATGGGACCCCTGATACGTCTAGATACGACTCTGGCAGGTGACAGATACGTAAGCATTCTGTCCGATCACCTGCACCCATTCATGTCCATTGTGCATTCCGATGGACGTGAACAATTCCAGCAGGACAATGCGACACCCCACACGTCGAGAGTTGCTACCGAGTAGCTCCAGGAACACTCTTCTGACTTTAGACACTTCCATTGGCCACCTAAATCACCGGACATGATCATTTTTTAGGATATCTGGGATGCCTTGCAACGTGCTGTTCGGAAGAGATCCCCACCGCCTCGCACTCCTATGTATTTGTGGACTGTCCTGCAGGATTCATGGTGTGAATTGCCTCCTGCATACCTTCGGACATTAGTCGAGTCCATGCCACGTCGTCTTGCGGCACTTCTGCGTGCTCGTGGGGCCCCTACACGATATTAGGCCGGTGTACCAGTTTTTTTGGCTCTTGAGTGTAGTATTCTATGTTAATAAAACATACCACGGCTATAGTTGATATAGACTTCACACCCAGTGGGGGATCTAGAAACCCATTAACCAGGGGACTACTTAAGGCTTTGGCACTATACGTTACATTCAAACCACATGCTTATTAATTTTTTTCTTTTTTTTTTTTCCTAACCAACTTAATTTAAGGAGAGAGTTGGAGTTGAATGGTTGGGGTTGGTACCTTATTGTGTCTCAAGACAGAGCTCCATTATGATAGGCATGCAGGAACTATATTAACTAAGAAACACATGCATCATGTTTTCAAATAATAAACAAAAAATTTCAATGCAAATTTTTTTTGTAAGTTTATCTATTATCATATTAAAACATGCTAAACTCTCTGTGATTGTGTTGCTTCAGAAGTCTACAAAAGATGATCATTCCACAGAGATTTGAGAGAGTACATACACATTCTTCCATGTTTCGTGAACAAGTTTCTGACATGAGAACATATAACAGCTTGTCAGGGCTTCCGATTGGCGCAACACACAACACAGCAGTTGCAATAGGCGATAGTTAAAACCAAATTAATGTCTTGTTTTTACTAATGTTGTGCTTACAAAGTGTGGTATAGTTACATGTTTCACTGACACTTGTTATTTAAGTTTACTTACTTAGATAAATTTCCCCCCTTTGTATCAAATTGTCATTAAAAATGCAGTGTCAATGTGGTCAGCTATGGGCTTTCAGTGTGTGGAATTTCCGGTTTGAATCCCAATTAAGACACCGATGTTTGTTATTTTTTGGTTAGGGTACACAGTAGTGGTAGTTTTTTGTTACCTACAGCTGTGGAGTAAGTGATGTTAAGAAATTTAGTTTCCATCAGTGAGTGAGAGTTGTGCGTGGGATGTGCAGGTTGCCCCACTCCCCCACAGAGCCGGCGGAGGTTCTTCCTGAGCCCCAAGACTATACGAAGTCCTTGGGCCCAGCGGGCGGAGCAGCCAGGACCTCGGAACAGCCACACCGACCAACTGGACAACCCTTCTGCACTCTCAGGTTAGCTGCCACGCCCACCCACCCACACTTTCTGTGCAGCCAGTGTGCTCTGTAGTTCTCAGAATTGTTTACTGGGAACGAATAGCTTCATTTCATCATTTTTAAATGCATTTAAAATTGATCACTTAATTTTGTGTAAGTGACAGGGTGAAGGAAGAACATTGTACATTTTAATTATGTAGAAGTTGCACAACTGTCAATATTTGGTATATTGGCTTGTTTCTACAATTTATATGGCTTTGCTTAAAGTAAGCAAATTTGAATGTTCATAACAATTGGCTTTAAAAAATATTTTATTATATTTTGGGGTTAGAAAATTGTATATGAATCGCTAGGAAGCCAATCTAATAACATACAATAATTTTCATAACACACAGCCATCTTAATACATTGTAGATTCAGTTCATACATGGTAAATATATTAGTACTTGTAATTCATTTCTATTGTTTTTATTTATTTGCATATACTTATACTCTCAATTATCGATGTTAATTGAGACCAGTATAAACACAGATAATAAAATTTGTACTGAGAAACCCAATTAAATTAATCTACAAGTTTTTAGTGCAAATGGCTGTATGTGGTTGTTCATCAATAATCTTAATTTTCCCATAAATGGTATGCCAGGATGGTAAGCCTACTTGTTGAAACAAAGATACTGGTTTCTACTGACCAGATTGGGTTGGCAAACCTGTCCAGATGAGAACACATTGTTTAGTTCCTGTTGTAAACTGGGTGTGAAGAAAAATTGTATTTTTAGGTACATGGGAAATCCTGCCCTGTATACTTATGCTATGTTTTTGTTTATCACACCAGCTGCTTATACTTAAGAAAAAATTTTAAGTTGAGTAAAATATTAACAATAAAATTAAATTTGCAATGTCGCATGGATGAACCAAAAAATATCCAACTGATGCACAGATAAATAAGGGTATATTGAATTCAGAAATTAGCATTTGACTGTTTGGAATTCTTAATATTATGTGTCAGTCCAATTTTTGTTGTAGAAAAATTTGAATGTAGGATATTGATACCTTATATATCTCTGTTTGCTGCTATTTGGGAAGTTAAACACGGTAAGGCAGTGCTGTCTCTGGCGTAGTCATATGTGTAAGGAGCAGTTCTGTAAGCGAGTACTGTGTGTTTTCCTAGTGTCTATGACCAGCTCGACGGACAGTTGGTACTGGCCCAGCGTGGTGCTGGGTAAGATCAGGTCGCTGTGGAGCATGGCTGGCAGCACTGCGGGCCTCAACCAGTTGGCAGGCATGGGACCTCAGTCTCTGCACCTTGTGTGTTGCATGCCTTTTTTGTGTCACTAACTCCTCCAACGTGTTTGCAAGGAATGATAACTGCACTAGAAAAAATTATTCTTTAAAAGTCTTGTTGCTAGATACTGTTCCTCTCACTATATTAGAGATAAACTTCCATTAAACTCTCCCAATGGACAGTTTTTCTGTAAGCCATCTTCATACATTTATTTGGGACCACACAAAAGAAAATTACATGTTCTCCATAGTAAGCTCTTTCTCTCTCTCTCTCTCTCTCTTGCTCTATATATATATATATATATATATAAATATATATATATATATATATATATATATATATATATATAAATATATATATATATATATATGAACAAGTTGTTTGAATATTGACTGCTCATTTTTTGTTAGTGGTGCAGTATATAAAGTGGCTAACATGACCTCCTCATAGGTTTCATATTTAATCATTAATTGTCTTATCTCTTTTTTTTTTAAATCTACATACATTGTCTGGGTTTATGCGTAAAATAACTTCACTGGTTTATCATTAATTGAAATCAATAATAAAATATTTTCTCATTGCACAGCTGAAGAGTGGCCTAGAGAGCTGTAGTATATTTTATCCTGCTGCAAAATGTCTTTGTTTCATTAAGGACGACTTCTAAATTAATCCATGTGACAATGATTTTCAGAAGTTACATAAATTAGACAGATTTATGTAATTCAGTACAGTATTTGGTTCCAGCATTTGACAGCCTCGATTACAATGAAATACGTATGTCATTTCACAGACTAGTTAAAAATTAACTTTTGGGTAATGCTTATTGCTTTATAAATATTAACATGTGTTTACATTAAGATATATGCATTTTTCTGAGTTGGCCTGTTGTGTGTGCGTGTTATAATTGTACGTGTGCCATTGTTTATTTACTGCATGTGTTGTTAGGGGATTTTAAGGTTGTTTTTCAGACTCAAATTAGTTCATTGTCTACTAGCATCAGCACACAAACTACACAAACAATGGGTACTTTAATTTGACCAAGCCATTGTTACGTGTTACTCATGAAGTATATTACATACGAGTATGGTGTTTAGAGATGTGTAAATCCTTGCTTCGCATAAAATTCCTTTTTTCAATAGCATATATAAAAAAAAACTAATATTTTTTCAATTAGGTATTACATGTTAATTGAAACACAAAGCTTGAGATAATTTTAACAAATTTTTGCATTTTGAGGTAAATGTGTTTGACCATATTGCGGTTCTTTTAAACAGTAAAATTAGATACGTCAGCAGAATAATCTTTAGTACATTCCTATGTGTTGGTAACTGCTTTTGTATATTTGTTAATTTAACTTCGATGTTAGAGTAAGATGTGTAGGTGCTTGATTTTCAGGTATGTTTGACATTTAAATTCTTAAAAGCATGTGATTATTTTCTTGTTATTGCACTGATTAATAGAATGTGAAAGTGTTTAAATCAATGTTGAATGACCATGTTAATAAAACTCTTTGTAATTTAGCATCAAAGTATTTTTATAAATATCATTAAAGCATTTACAGCACAGCAGTGAAAGATAGAGAGTTTTTATTTAAGATGATGTGAGGTGTGAAGTTACTTCAGATCTCAAAAACATTTTGTGCCACCTGTAATCATTGCACATGAAGGATGTTCGCTGGGACAGTTGGCACATTACAAAAAGATATGAGTCTCAATTTATTTATCCCATTCTTGGGGAAACACAAATCACATGAGAGAACAGTGTGTTTTTTACACTCCAAATGGGTGGTTCTGTGCATACTTACACCACTCCTATGTGTGCAGTGCTGTTCATGTATGAAATGTCATGTAGTTGACATGGGACTTTGTTGACTGTTGA
Source organism: Clitarchus hookeri (assembly GCA_002778355.1). NCBI lineage: Eukaryota > Metazoa > Arthropoda > Insecta > Phasmatodea > Phasmatidae > Clitarchus > Clitarchus hookeri. The sequence continues at coordinate 88,121 of NQII01003945.1, forward strand.
CTGGTGGTTACAGACGACGAAGGGGGCAGCATCAGGCCGGTGGGGCCAGGTAAGAAGTCATCTCAGAGCGACCTGTACATGCGGCTGCAGCTACTGCTGGGAGACAACGCACGGCGTGCGGCCCGAAGCGCCCTCTCGCCGACCAGGCGGCCCGGCTCCGCCAACCGCAGCCACGAGTCCTGTGCCTCGTACTCGTCTCTGGCCAGCCTCGAGGCGCACACCCTTGCCTCCACCAACACCAGCCCCGTCTCCACCCTCACAGGTCAGTCACCCACCACAACTGCTGCTGTTGCTGTTTGTTATTCCAGTCAACTGGAACCATGCCTTGAACCAATCTGATGATAGCTCCTACCGATCATGCAGAACCCGCCAGATACTTGGTATGTGTGATGACTCAAATACTCCTCCTCATTAGATTCTCTTTGACCTAATAAAGTACCTCACCTTAAATAAACTGTTAAATTAATTTTGATGGTGTAATTGACATTTCAAGCACAAGCAGACACGGAACATTTTCTTTAAATTGGCACAATAATGTGATAAATAAAAGTTCCTCTCCATTTTTTTCACTGCATTTACCTCCCAAGAATGGTTTGTGGAGGCTAATTTAGCCCAGGTACTGTCCAAGATGCTAATGCTTAAAAAGATTATATAAATACTGAATGGTAGGATTTAACTCCAGAACTGTACACATAGCAGCTTCTCTTGGATACTTTGTTGTCTGTTTTGGTGGAATTTGTCCACACAACTGCTGTGTAAGTTGTTCAATTTAATTGGTGTGGATAGTGTCACAATGTTGTTTCTCCTTGTGTATGAACAGGTTCATCGGAAGTGGACGTGAACAGCCATGCCAGGGCGCTGAAGGACCCATCGTCAGACAGCATCACGTCGCTGATGTCCGTGTCGGAGCAGAGCAACTGCTCCTCCAGCCCTGTCAGCCGCAGGCACTCTGTCACAAGTGAGTGTGCTCTCATTCGCAGAGCTGTAACACAATGTATCTGGGGCCATAGGTGTGGCCAGAGTTGGCTAATATTTCTGTTAGATGGTGGTCCCATTCCGAGGATCCAGAAACCAATACCTAGATTTAACACTCAATGTGGTCGAGGCTAGCGTATATGTATCTGCTATGTTTCCGTCAAGGATGTTAGAGCCCATCATCCTCTATTACCTACAATGAAAGATGAAACCAACAAATATAACAAATAAATTGTAGCATGTCTCAGTACAGTCTTGTGCTCTTTGGGGTTGTAAGCGACAAGGGAGATTGTCAGTATATTTTTAACACTTTCCTAATACGCAGGTGGTCCGGTGCATACCTGGACCATCCCATAATTATGCCCATGTCTGGGCACTGTGAGGGTGCCCATTATCATTCATCTAGAGGGGGGCTTCCAACTTAGATTACTGAATAACAAACAGAACATCTAACATACACCAAAACTGCTTTTTTCTTTACATTACAAATTACATTTAAGCTGCTATAATTTTTTTATACAGCTATAAAGTTAAATTTAGTAACAAGTAAAAGCAGGTTGCAACATATTTCAAATAGCAATTGTTCAAAAGTACTGGAATAAACTGGGGTCAGATCCCGACTCTGCCCCCCTTAATAGGTGCACTTTCCTAGTTACCATGCAGTACTGGTTGTTAAGCTTAATGTAAGTGAGATTCGAGATGTAACACATGAATGTAGCACCCAACGTCTAGATTTTTTCTCATGTTGTTATTAATTTCAGGCTACATTAGGTTTGCTGTTAATTGGAAGTTTTTGAAAGCTACCTCTGAAAATAGTTAATCCACTTAACAGCATATGTGCTTAATATAAATGCTGATGAGTTTGCTTGTAAAAATGGTGCCAGTAAATTAGGAAAAATGATGCTCTTGAGTGAGGTCACTCGTAAAGTATAACATTAAAATTAATGGCCAATGAAATATGTTGGTTTACGTTTAATGCGGTAGTAGACTTAAAAAGTAAGCATGTATACACAAACAAAATTTTATCATAGCAGTACATATAACACATGTAAAAATCACATTCATCTTGTTTGGTCCAGAATTGCGTATCTTATGTACAAATGAGAAGGAGAGATGAAAGCAATGTTTTGAAACTATGTATTGTATTTCAGCATCCCAACCAGGCCAAGTGGAAGAACTGAATGTTTTCAAAAACAGGCGGACATCTATTCGAAGATCAGCACGGACAGGCTCTGTTAAGGGTCCAATTGATCCTAAAGGTAAATATTTTGAAGAAAAGGTTCCATTTAATTTTCAACCAGGAAATTTTTCTTTAGATATAAATATTGAAATAAGAACTTTCTATTTAAATGTGAAAATATATTTTATCTTACTTAGTAAATATTATCCAGATACTTTTCACAGCTTGAATGCTAATTTGAGTAATTTGTAATTAGAGGGAAAAAAATTGTTGTAAATATTTATATTCCTGTGTCAGAACAACCCATTTTATTTTTGCCAAATAACGTATAATTTAAAAATAATTTCAGGTAGAGTATTATAATTAATTAATACTGAACCCAGAACTTATCTATAATGTATTGCAATTTTTTTTTTTCAACTTCAATGATGGAAAATGTTTTATGACTGTAGATTACCTCTTACACTACAAAGCAAAGATAGTAAAACAATCACACAATTTTGAAGTCATGCATTTTAGTCTGATCTCAGGCATAGTCTATGCCACTTCTTATGCACAAGGTGGGGAAAGAAAAAAAAATGTAATAGGAAAGTCATGGCAATAGTTCTCTGTGGTTGTGATCTATGAGGTGTTATGGTTAGGGACATCTCATTTTCACTAAAAGAGTAGATGTTTAAATGGAATTAAAACACATTAGCTCAAATACACTTTCACAAGTGGATGATTTTAAGTGTACTACAAATCACAGATGTTCAGTGCAAGAGTAACCCAATCCTGAATTGCCCAGTCAAGAACCGGTAGAAAAAATGTCTTCTGACAAAGACATGTGGCCAGTGAAGGAAACTTAGTTGTGAAAATAGGATACTGAAGAGCTGCCTGCATGTAAATTTTGTTTCCAAACAACTGGTGCCCTTGTCAGTCATATGGGGGGGATACCAAATTGCTTGGTAATGGCTGGAGCCTCATTCTGTATGTATCACATGGATTGAATTGATTTACATGTGATTCTGAGCCTCTATAACTAAAACAATTTTGCCTTCATCCAGTCATTGTGTGACTGTGTGAAAACACTTTCACAGATAATTTTACATATAGTAATGCCTAGAATTTTTTATTTTTTTAACGTCGGTAAAAATTATTCAAGATAGTAATCATTTATACTAAAGAAAAAGTCTTGCAAATTTTTAATTTTTGTGTAATACATATAATGTTTATTTATTTTATATTATACTGCATATGATATAAAATATAATTGATTATAAAATACTTGGTGTGGCTTGTTTTTAACACACAGCAAATTAGTCTTAAATGCAAGAAGTGTACTTTCCATGGCCTGAGAATAGGACTTAATCTTGTGTGTGACTGTGCAGTGAGGTTTGCGCAGTACCGAGCACCACAGCTCACGCTGAAGCCACTGTTCTTCGAGGTGCCGCTGCAAGAGCAGGACCCGCTGTTCCTGGGCCGCCATTGGCTGGTACGGGAGATGGAGGAGGTGCTTGGCTCTGTGCAGCCTGGCGTGCTCATCTGCGGGGAGCCGGGCACGGGCAAAACTGCCCTTGTGCTGCAGTTGGTCGAGTTCAGCTGCTTTGGTCGGCGGCGTGAGCCCTCCTACCAGCAAGGTGCGTGTTTGATTTGATTTAATAGTTATTTTATTTTTCATAATGACACATACAGAGATACAAGATACAATAACAAGTAAAAAGAGATACATGTATTCCAGCGCTTATGCGCTCTTCCACAGTAGTGATTGGCGAGGAACAGAAAGGACGAATGTAAAAGAAACAATGATTGGTCATAGGGCACAGCGGGAAAAATTAGTGCAAAAAACCTTCATCATGGTAAGACTATAGGACAGCAATACAGAGGTGACAACATTGGGGATTACAAGCGTACAGAAGGTCGCCCAACTTAGGGGGTAAATAATAAATAAGTAATAATATAAGAATATAATGGTAAGAAATGAAGAAATGAGGAACTGCAGGCTGAAAGCCCGCAGAACCAGAGATTTAGGATATCATAAAAGGGTAACTGGAACCGGGATAAAATGGAGGTAAAGACACAGAGGAGACGGTGATGAGGGAGCAAAGCCGCAATGTGGAGTGGTGTTATGTAGTGGCAGGAAAGGCGCCCACAAGGGGCCGCCGCGGCAGCAGCTAGGATGCTCACCTCCCACCACGGCAAAATGGGTTTGATTCCCGGCGGGGTTTCTTGCAGATTTTCGTAACGTGCCGGACAATGTCACTTCACCCACAACTGCTCCCAAATCACTCTTGTTAAGAGCCATCCAAATCTCTCCACTCAACTCCCCTCCTTTTTCTACATGTCCAATAGGGCTGGGAAACCTCAGAAGTCTGGGAAACTCACAAAATTCAAATGTGAATTAGGAAAAATCTAATAAAGCCAAGAGCAGTACTATTTACTCATGCAGAAAATTCAATTTCTGGTAGCCAAATATTCTCAATAACTCCTTAAGCAGTATATTTTATAACTTTTGAGTGATAAAAAATTATTTCCATTGTGAAAGAAAGCCATAAGACTGTTTTCAGTAAAGTGAAGAGTTGCAAGTATTTTTTAATAACATTTTAAATAGAGCGATTTTCATTTTAAAAAATTAATTTATTCATTGCTTAAAGCAGGAAAATTTTAGTTTTAGTTTGTAAAATGTGGAAAAGTTGGGGATATTCAAAAAATGCACAGAACAAATGCTCTATGATATGGTACCATGGGTAAGTAAATAGTGTGTATTTTCATATATTGGTTCTGAATGCAAAGTTTGCTGAACTTCATTGATAAAAAATAAATTTTGCATGTAATTATTTTCTAATTACTTAAAAATTGTTGACGTATGATAGACACTTGTACACTATTTCATCAGTTCTGCATGGTTTTTAAATGCATATTATTGTCTTATAATTGCTACTTCTCCATCAGCTGGTTCCCACTGTAGTTCACCTGTGCATGTGTTGTTTTTCAGATTCGTACACATGTAACGGCAAAGACAGGCCACTTGGGGCATCTCAAAGTATTTACTGTCAAATCAATCTAGTCTCGGAGCGGATAAGGCATCTAGCCTCTCATGTTGTGGCATATCACTTCTGCCAGGTTTGTACATCAGCATTTATGTTTTCTAGAAATGGTCAGTTAAGTCATCTTTTTTACAGTGGTTTAAAAAAATAATTGTTTTGTGAAAAATGGAATGTCTGCTGTCAACTGATAATGCTGACAGCATATTGCTAAAAAAATATTCAACATTTAATTACAATGACATATGTGTTTAACAAGTTAATTTCTATGACATGCACATGGCATGTGTTTATCAAATTAATAACAATGGCATAAATGTGACATGTGTTAAATAAATGTCATTAAATTGCAGTGTCACAGGCATACATGTCTTGTATGTAATGTGTATTTACAGGCTTACATATTATCAGAAATAATAGTTTGTTGTTTGAAAAAAAATACTTAAGTTTAGTTCTGCTTTTACCATCGGTCTATAAAACTCTGAATACTCACAAAGCATGATAATGAGATAAGGTGGAAATATGCTACCAAGTTACCAATTAGATTTTTTAAAAGGGGACAGAAAACACAAGCACTCAGAGGGCGATACTCGTGAATGGGCACACATACACAAAGTCTGACAAACCATTTGCCATGCAGAACGCACGGTCATCCGACTTTGTGTTTGTGTGCCTTATCCACAAGTGCCACCCTGTGAATACTTGTGTTTTCTGTCTCCATTTTAAAAATGTAATAAATTAGGATAGTAATGACGTTGATTGTATTGAGATGTGTTGTGAAGGGGGGCATGTGTATAGCAACTGTGTGTTGCAGGCGGACAACAATGCAACGTGTTTGGTTCCTGACTTTGTGCACTCGCTGGCCGCACAGCTGTGCCAGGCCCCACAGCTCACTGCCTACAGGGAGCTCCTGCTCAACGAGCCCACGCTCCAGGTAAGATACTGCCAGCACATTGATTACAGTGTGCTACCCAACCTCACAATGCATGGTGTATAAGTCATATGTTACGTTCACTAGAACATAGGACCCCTTTCAAAATAAGACAAACTTTCATGTTTTCAACCAAATACAAGTGATGACTTCCAGCAACATAAGCAATAATAATATAATTAAACTCAACTCTACCATGAAATGGTCACACTTTCTTTGTTCACCCATATATATTTTATCATTACAAAAATACAAATTTTTCACAATTTTTTTAAAATGACTTATAGTTTAATTAAATAAATACTTTGTATGCTCTGTTAAATTATTAACCATCGCATACAACAATTCCATAACAAAATTGACGGTAAAATTTTTAGTTAGTAAAATTAAATTACTCTAACTTCTGGAAGTACATAATGAATGGGATTGTAATAAAACATATTTGGCTTAAGTGTATTTTATTTGTTGTAGTTGCTTTAACNCATGGTGTATAAGTCATATGTTACGTTCACTAGAACATAGGACCCCTTTCAAAATAAGACAAACTTTCATGTTTTAAACTAAATAAAAGTGATGACTTCCAGCAACATAAGCAATAATAATATAATTAAACTCAACTCTACCATGAAATGGTCACACTTTCTTTGTTCACCCATATATATTTTATCATTACAAAAATACAAATTTTTCACAATTTTTTTAAAATGACTCATAGTTTAATTAAATAAATACTTTGTATGCTCTGTTAAATTATTAACCATCGCATACAACAATTCCATAACAAGATTGACGTAAAATTTTTAGTTAGTAAAATTAAATTACTCTAACTTCAGGAAGTACATAATGAATGGGATTGTAATAAAACATATTTGGCTTAAGTGTATTTTATTTGTTGTAGTTGCTTTAACNGGAAGTACATAATGAATGGGATTGTAATAAAACATATTTGGCTTAAGTGTATTTTATTTGTTGTAGTTGCTTTAACGTTTGTTTTCATATTTTATAATACATTTTTGTTAGTGTGGATGTTTACTGGAATAATGAATAAATTGTGAGTGTGTATTGGAAGTTGTGGTTGAAAGGGATAAGTGAGGTAGACTACTGGAAGGGGGTGTAGACCTACACTTGTTGGTACGCAGGTGTCAGGTTTGTGACTGTAATTGTGGTCGTGTGTGGCAGAACTCAGTGTGCCTGAAAGAGTGCATCGCGGACCCAGACCTGGCGCTGGCACGTGGAGTGCTGGAGCCGTTGGGTGGGCTGCGGCGTGCAGGCAGGATCCCGGGAGAGCAGTGCGTGATACTGGTGGACGCGCTCTGTGATGCAGAGTACCACCGGCCAGACCATGGTGACACCCTCGCCCAGTTCCTGGCCCGCCACTTGTCCAGTTTTCCTCCCTGGTTGAAGCTCGTCTGTACCGTGCGCACACAACTGCTGGAGGCTGTGCAAAGCCTCTCCTGCCACAGGATCAGGTCAGTAATCAGCTGCATGCCCCTACCCTGCATTCTGAGTTCAGAGATCTGACTTGCTCACCCTCAAATGCTTTAATGAAATATGTGCATTATATGGAGCAAAGGGAGGTCTGGCTTCTAGCAACTGACTCTAGAAATCTCTTCGGTCACTATGGTGTTGTATGTTTTAATTATGGTACCTGAAATTATGCACAATGTTGGTCTTAGTTGTATGGATACTTAATTTCTGTGATTGTTTAAAACCAATAGTCATTTACATTTAATTTGTAGGGATAAGAAAAATCTGTTGTTATCTGTATATGAAATGCTTTTAGATTAGCATTGTACTCTTATNATTTAATTTGTAGGGATAAGAAAAATCTGTTGTTATCTGTATATGAAATGCTTTTAGATTAGCATTGTACTCTTATCTTTGTCCCAATATTTTAACTTATGTTAATGTTGGGGTTGAATTTCCTGGATTTTATGTGCAGACTGTCTTTCACATGTCCAAGAGGTTTGTTGTTATTTGATATGTTGGTATTGTTGCAGCCTGGACAAGGTGAGTTCCAGTGAGCACCTCCAGAAGGATATGCTGGACTACATTAACTTCCGCATGAACAACAGCCCCAGCATCCAGAACAACGTGGCGTCGACGACAGCAGCTAGCAATCAGTTCAGGTTCTCCCAGTACTTGGCCGGGCTGGCCAAGGGCTCCTTCCTCTTCGCCAAGATGACCCTCGACCTGCTCGAGAGGGGCCACCTTGTTGTCAAATCCTCTGGCTACAAGGTGAGTACATCGTCAGCATCGACCGCAACTATCGCACACTTTTATTTCAGCAGCCATAAATGAAACTGGCCAACACAGTGGTAGTTCTGACAGTCTAAAAATTTTGATAGTTTGTGCGTGTGAAACTGATAACTTTGGACCTTTCCTCTCTTCTCTCTGGATCCATCTGTACTTGATTTATCTGATTGCTTATTGGCCAGCATGTTTCATCTTTGTAGAAAATGTAAAATACTTCTGAAAATTTAATATTTTTACTGAAGAAATGTTTGATGTCATATTAACAGGAGAATACAAACCACTATTTTTTTTTTGGAAGAAAAAAAAGCAATTAGTATATTTTACTGTAATAAGATTCCAAATTTCCTTAAACTGCGATTTTTTGGATTGCTGATTGGGTTAGGTCTATTTCAATCATAGGTGTTTGGCACCATATCTACTCAAATATAGGACAAACCCAAATTAAAGATATGTACAGTATTTATTTTGGTCAGGAGGGAAAACCGGTTCCCTCATCAGGTCATTTATACTAAAGGCAATAGTGAACTGAAATAAATATTCAGTGAAGCAAAGCCATGATACTGCAGTCAGAATTAATAGTGTCGCTCTAAGACCCAAAATATCTATACAAAAATCTTGTGGTAAATTACACACAGTTATTAAAATCAATTGACTACACTGTAGACACATTTAAACCAAAGAAAGTCACACTTCCTTGGTTCATCCTTGTGTGTTTTTTGTGTTTTTTTAATTATAAAGCATATCAAATTTTTAATAATTGTTATTAAATTGTTTGTATTAAAATGAACAAAAAATGTCTAGTGAAAAATGTTGGCCATCACTTTATGCAAAAACATTGACCTGTAAATTTTTAATTGGCAAAAATTAGATGACTGTTGCTTTTTATAATTTNTGGCAAAAATTAGATGACTGTTGCTTTTTATAATTTAGTCTTATATTTCAATAAATAGAAATACAGTATTGTCTGTTTTGTAAGATCAGGGCAAGAAACTGCTGTATGAATGCGTACAGTGATGACAGCATGCCAGGACTATAGTTGTTCATGTGAGGTTCCTGGTCATTTGAGCGCAGGTACTGCCGGTGTCGCTGGCACAGATCTTCCTGCTGCACTTCAACCTGCGTTTCCCGACGGTGCGCTCCTTCGAGCAAGTTTCCCCAATCCTGAGTGTGTGCTTGGCTGCGCTGTACCCGCTAACTCTGCTGGAGATATACTACTCCATGTGCGCACTGCACACTCACACCTTCCTGCCCTGGGACGAGTTCCTGCACAGGTTCAAGGTGAGCCACACTGTGGGACGTGCAGGCCAGAAGGGACTAATAATGCACGTACTAGTAAAGGTCTAAACCAAACACTTTCATCTTCATTTATTTACTATAAGTTCTTTGTGGTTAATTAAGGACTTTTGAAAGCAACGTTTTAAAAATGTCTCTGCCCCTAACTGCACATATTTTTACAGGCACACTGACTGGCCAGCACCCAGTAACGTTTGCACAGTAGGATCTCAAAGTACGCAGAAGGATTTGAAATTTTATACTTAATAATGAAGAAATTCTTTATACTGAGCAAGTATTTAATGATATTGCATCTGCCAGGGGTTTTAAAGCTGTATTTTAATCTAAAAAGTACTTTAAAGTGAAGTACTTTATTTTATACTGATATTTCACTGTAATGATGGCGCGAAAATATTTGGGCTTGGAAATAAGAGTGTTTGGTAAACATTTGTGAATACCGAAATTATTTATTTTGCTTTCTTTTCTTTTAAATTTTTAAAATGTCAGGTTTAGCAAGTTGGTAAAATAATTACTTTTCTTATAATTTTACAGTTTTACTTGACCGATGCATGAGTAAAGAGGTCAGGCCCATCAAGTAGATTTTAAGCAGAGCTTTCAAAAGTGCTCAATTTAGCTTGAACAGACTTAATAAGTAAATGTGGTTCTTGCTACAAACAACTAAAACTTTCTATGTTTTGGTAAATTTTTTTTGTTTACAACATTTCAGAATAAGGTAAACCTTTTTATTTGTAGGGTTTCAATATGTAGTATTTAATTTAAAGACAAACAATTGTAACAGTAAAAATACAATTTTTTAAACAATACATTTTTACACAGAGACTTTTCTAATATTAGTAATAGCTTATTTTTATAGAGTCTTTCAAATGTGAATACAGAAATGAAATTTTAAAGTTATTATGTTTATTAACTTTACTTCCTGACAGCATTTAAAAATCCATCCATTTGTTGTACGACTTTTTGTGGTGAGTAGTGATCATATTTAACATATTTAGTGGTTTTTAGATACATTAAGAAAAGCTGTCTGCTGGAAATCACATTTTGAGATTATAACTACAAGGTTAACAATGAAGAGTCAAGTTGACAGTTTGATCGGTATAGTTTTCTGTGCTCATTTTGAACATGGTAACTCTGCAAAAGTAGTTGGTAATTGTGTTATTTTAATGATAAATCTCAGTGAATAGTGTTCAATAGAGTCTGTCTCTTGAAATTGTTGCGTATGTTACTGTATTGTAACTTTCATTTCTGTAACACATTTGGGTATACCTTACATTTCTGCAATATTAAGGAAAAAAATATAGTAACCACAATGTCATAAAAATTAATATAAAGTGCTGTGACAATTTCAAAGGTGTTCTGGATTTGCAAAGACACACCTGATGAACTTATTTTAGCTATCATATCTTTTTCTTTCTAAATATACATATTTGTTCTTAGTTTAAGCCAAAAACTTAAATTACTCATATTGCTGAATTTTTATGAAAAGCTACATAATGTCTTAAGTAACTGGAAGTGGTCTGGGTTGCACGTGGCAGCTACTGTCAGGACTGCTGGTGAAGCGGCAAGACAACACCTACATGTTCTTCCACCCGTCTTTCCGGGAGTGGCTGATCAGGCGCGATGAGTCGGAGAGCACCAAGTTCCTGTGCGACCTGCGGTCGGGGCACGCGGCCATCGCGCTGCGGCTGTCGCGTGTGCAGGCCCCCCTCTGCGCGGACAAGATCCTTGAGCTGGGCCACCACATCCTCAAGGCGCACATCTACAAGAACATGACACTTCACCGCTACTCCAGCCGCGACCTCCAGGCCCTCTGGGTCGCCTCCAGTACCACTGACGTGTCTGCTGCTGTATGCACCTTGCGCAATGTCTACAACCCCAACATCAAGGTTCGACCCTCCTACAACCATCATTTACACTTTTTCTAAAATTACTTTGTTTCTCTGAAAATGTATTATGATTGATTTTTTTGCCTTTGACATCTCAATAAACAGACATGATAAACATTTATTTAACTACCAAGATAAAAATCCTGCATAAATGCATTACTAAAGTGAGAATACTTGGAGTCATCTTATCCTTGATATCTACCTTTACTTGGATAAATTAAATATGATACTTAGTTAGCTGTGAACCAGCTGAAGATTAGTACATATGTTTGTGTGCAGAATATAGTAATATGTACTGTGTTATTTGTAAGCGTTAAGTGGTTAAGTAGAAGTTGTAAGTGTTGGGTGGTTGTGGCAGGTGTCGCGACTTCTGCTGTTGGCTGGAGCGGACCCAGACTACAGGACAGAGTGTCTGGGCAGTGCACCTGCACTCTGCATGTTTGCCCACGAGGGCTGTGTTGACATGGTTTCCCTTCTACTGGAGTTTGGTGCTGATCCCGAGCTGCGCAACAGCCAGGGCTGCACTTCGTTGTCCCTTGCAGCTGCGCGCGGACACCTCGAGGTGTGCCGTCGCCTGGTGGGTGCCGGAGCCAGTCTGGGGGTGACCGACACTGCAGGGCAGAGTCCCCTAGTACATGCTGCCCGCAACGGCCACGCCAGCACCGTAGCGCTGCTCGTGTCCTGCGACTGGCTGCTCCGCCAGCCTGAGTTCGAGGTGTCTCTGGCTGAGGCCGCACAGCAGGCCATGGTCGCTGCTGCAGGACAGGGCCACACAGAGGTTAGTATTTGTCATCTGTAACTCAATATTTCCACATTGCAGCCATGATGGAGTATGAGTTTTCACATGGTTTTAGCTTTCTGTAGCAACTCTCTCCTTGTAGAAAAGGGTTTCAACAGTTTAGCAGGAGGCAGTAGTACGTATTATTGAGATTTTGACATTAAGAATACAGTAGCTGCAGTACACGTATGTGAAGTGGTGGAATTACAACATGCGTAACTGCCAATATTTCTTATCACTATGCCCAATTCAATTTATTTATTNTATGTGAAGTGGTGGAATTACAACATGCGTAACTGCCAATATTTCTTATCACTATGCCCAATTCAATTTATTTATTTGCTGAATTCAAGTTACTGTGGTAGACAAAGATATGAATACAAAATTATATCTACTACCACCTGTTACATAACTATTTCTTATTGTTCACATGTTTCAGCAGTACAAAATTACTTGTAAAGTGTCAGAATGTAGATCCTAATAACCATGCAGTATTAAGCAGAGCAATGGGGTATAATGGTGGTTCTGTCAATACATACTATATTTTTTTTTACATTAGTTCATTATTGCCAGTTAGTCAAGCAAATGAATTCATGTTTTTAGGTATTATTCTTTCCAGTATGTTTTCATATGTCTTAATGAAACATATGGTACTTTTATATCCACCCAATGGTATTCATTACTGACAAAGTTGCAAGGGGATTTGATAATATAGGGTTCTTGTATTTTTCTTTGTAGCAAACTGTAACATATTTTTTCATCTGTGGTAAATACAGTACAGTACATAATTCTTAAAATATTATTTAGAAGTTATAATGTACAAAGATAAGGTAGTTGCCAGATATTTTCTTTGATGTAGACACATGTCTTTGTACCTTAAGTGTGTATGTATGTGTGTGTGTGTGCAGATAGTAGAGTACCTGCTAGACATGGGAGAAGTGAAAGCTGATGCAGTGGACACTCTGACGGGAGAGACGGCTCTGACAGTGGCCACGGCCAATGGTTTCCACAATGTTGTGACAACACTGTTGACCCGCGGTGCCAGCGTGTGCGCCGTCAACCGCAAGGTAGAGCCGACTGTGGTACCATGCTCCCATGTTGTTATACTTAATTTGTGGTTTGGTGAGCACTTTCAGAATCATCCCTTAAAATATACTTGACCTTAACTATGTCTATTTAAACGTGAACACTAACTAGCTAGCAGCATGTTCCCAATAATGTTGGCAATGAAGAAGGATAAGTAGTTCCATGTCATAATGCAACTTATTCTTAAAAGTGAAAATTAAAATTTGCGGACAATGGATTTATGTATTTAATTTAGTTTTTGTTTGTTTTATAAACACAGAATAATAATCAGCATGTACTTAAGTTCCTGGCATATTATTATATGAAACTAATAATTATGCCCACAGCAATGCTAATATTACGTTTGGTGGAAGGATACAAAATGGGCAGTAAAGTATATTCCAATCAGGGCGTCCAGTAGTGCTCAATTAACTGTGAACAGCTTATAGCTGTGTTTAGTCTTTACTTCATGTAATTACAGCACAAACACTTGTACATATACATTTTCCACACTGACCAAAATAATGCATACTACCCACCACAAAACACTAATACATACAAAATCTTGCGATGAAAGTTGAACTGTTCTACAATAATTTGTGCAAGTGTAAAATAAATAATGCCAAAAAAGTGGCACAAAGTATCCCCAGTTGGTAGCATATGTTAAAAAAAACATGTTGATACCGTACCCCTATCCCAACAAAGATCAAAATATCTTAACCTCAGAATACTACATTTTTATGATAAATGAGTGTTTATGAGCACTGCTGGAAGTTATACAATATAACATCATCTTGGCTTAAATTAAGAATTAAAAATATTATATTCATGGGCAAAAATCCAGTTATTAAATGTTGCCAAGCTGCCAGTAACACATTTTCATTTATTAATGTGTTATCAGTGTGACTATAAGATGCTCTAAACTACTTGTACGAAAGAAATAACTCAGCCCAGCTTACCTAAGATTAATTATCCTGCAGTTACCGTAGGTACTTTGATAAGAGTCTCTGCACTCATTGATAGTAAATTATCTGGAAGTGTTTATGGATGTATTTCTTTTTCTTCCTTTGCTTACTCTCATCTTAAATCTTAATCAAATTCCTTCTTTTTTTTTAAAGCCAGGAAATTTTTCCAAAATGGAATGTTATAAGTGAGTATAACTGGTAATCAAAGAAAGACTGACAAACAGCAAATTACGTCCTATAATTTCACAAATTATATTTGTGTTGCTGAAATTATAAAGACAGTCGCAGACATTTTTAAACTTATTTGTATTTAATTTGTTTTATTAGTTAACATTTTTACTACTTTCCAGAGAAATTTNTCGCAGACATTTTTAAACTTATTTGTATTTAATTTGTTTTATTAGTTAACATTTTTACTACTTTCCAGAGAAATTTGATAGTGACTGCATACAAATTTCTTTGATTTTCTTCTACACACCTCAAAATATGTTTTGCACCACCGAAATTTCGTAGTTACTAGAATTCTCATGACACGAGGAAGAATGGGATGAAAATGCGCTGTCTGAACAGAATACCATGCCAAACTTGATGAGTCTTCTTGTAAAGCGCTGACTGTCATAACGAACATCCTTCATGTTAAACCAATTAGANTCGCAGACATTTTTAAACTTATTTGTATTTAATTTGTTTTATTAGTTAACATTTTTACTACTTTCCAGAGAAATTAGATAGTGACTGCATACAAATTTCTTTGATTTTCTTCTACACACCTCAAAATATGTTTTGCACCACCGAAATTTCGTAGTTACTAGAATTCTCATGACACGAGGAAGAATGGGATGAAAATGCGCTGTCTGAACAGAATGCCATGCCAAACTTGATGAGTCTTCTTGTAAAGCGCTGACTGTCATAACGAACATCCTTCATGTTAAACCAATTAGANCCATGCCAAACTTGATGAGTCTTCTTGTAAAGCGCTGACTGTCATAACGAACATCCTTCATGTTAAACCAATTAGAGGTGGTGCAAAAATTTTTTTGAAATGTATATAATAATCACATTAAAAGTGATCAATGTTGGACTGAAAATGGAGGTTTCATTTGCTATAAACAACATGTATAGTATCACAAAATGCCAAGGTGTTAGAATTTGTGTTACATGCATGTTTGGTTAACTGTGGGGTGGTTTTCAGGAGTTGTCAGCATTGCTGGTGGCAGTGAAGGAGGGGCATTGGGCAGTGGCGGAGAGGTTATTGCAGCACCATGCTCCCATTGAGCAGGCTGACACTACTGGCAGGTCCCCACTTATGTTGGCAGCCATGGAGGGACACACTGGCCTCCTCGAACTCCTCCTTGACAAAGGTAATGGGCCGTGTCATTTGTGCCATACACACACTCCTGTTGGTCCTACACCTCTGTGTTACTTTGCAACACTTCAGCCATCGTTTGAAAACATGCTCATCATTTCATGTTTCCAGTAGTTTACATCTTAAAACATAGTCACAGGAATCTAGAGCCATACATTAAAAATAACAAAATTCTGTAACTTTGAACATAAGGCAACTGCAAGTTATGATTTTGGTCCGACAAAATATTATTTTTCCCAAAATTTACTTGGAGAGGTATTTTATCAGAAGTTTTGTCTTGTCATTTAAACATTAATAAGTAATTATTTGATCTGTTTATCTATTGATGTCAAGAACCATAAGTAAAATACATTTTAAATTTAACATAATCTTGACACCAAAGTAGAAGTTAACTAGTCTTATGTGCTCAAAAACATGCAAACAAAAATTGTGCTGTAGAATTTCTTAGAAGAAATAGGCTTTCAATTAATAATGAAGTGCAGGTATTAGTAATATAGAGAACATTATCTCTCAAACCTGTTTTCATATAGAAAAAAGTTGCAATGACTGTTATTATGGTTAATAAATGTACACTATTTTTTGTCATTCAAGTAAAAAGATTGGCCTCAAATTTTTTAGTTGGTGAAAGTAATGTGACCATCAATATTTTTTGGGGGAAATTTAGAATACTCTAATACATAGTCTTTTCTTCAGGTAATTAGGATATTTTTCTTACTCAGTGTAGCTCTTAATATATGCATTTAATGTACTGTTTCATTTGAGTTTAAAAGTAGAATTTATATATTTACTTTATTAGTAATACTGTAATTCTTGAGATTCATTATTCCACCCAACTTCTCCATGAATTTTGAAACAGAGAAGATTGGTTCTTGTGGTGATTTTTGACAGAGGAATTGAGTGATCCTAGAATATACAGCTATAACAGCCTGTTGATGCAGTAGCTGCTTCACTTCAACCGTGCAGGTTTAGAAAGCAAAAACATGATGATGCAGATGGTTTTTAATGGGAATGATGCCTGAAAACTATAGGTGTCTTTTGGCCTAAAGCACTGTGGCAGCTTGAACTGTTCCATGCTACCCCAAATGCTTTGTTGCAAGAACCAACAATTTCTAAGCCAGGTCAAAAGCAGCATCTGGCCAGTAATAATTTCACGTTAAGGTGGCTGCCTGGGTAGGCCGCCGAACGGTGTGCAGAGCTCTAGTAGAAAACAGTTTGATTAAAAAACTGTGCAACGTGTCTGAGTGAGGTCTGCTTACGAATACCATTTCAATTCCACCATTTCTCTTTAAAGCATGTTTGTTTTTTGTGATAGTGAAAATGGCTCAAACAGGTGTTTTCACTGTAATTTTTAGATATGAACATTCCGGTACAAAACATTAAAAAAGGAATATGGACATGCATCAAACCTTTATTTTTATTATTATTACATCATAAAATGGTAGGGTCTCTGCTGAAAGTCTCGNAATATGGACATGCATCAAACCTTTATTTTTATTATTATTACATCATAAAATGGTAGGGTCTCTGCTGAAAGTCTCATAGAGGCGCTTTATCGATGGCAAGACTGCACGCCAGTTCAGTGCTTTGCACGTAGAGGCGACGAGAGAGTTGATGCGCATGTCTTGGTCGCCCCTAGCGCTCTCACGCTTTTAGGCCTCAGACATGCAAAATTCCTTCAACCAGGTGGCCACATNCATGTCTTGGTCGCCCCTAGCGCTCTCACGCTTTTAGGCCTCAGACATGCAAAATTCCTTCAACCAGGTGGCCACATTAACATGGCCAGTATCTGGTTATCACTGTGTGGTTAGCTGTGTGAAATATGTATCCAATAAACAATATTGTGTGTAACATAAAAGAAACACTTTTTAATTGGCAGGAAAATTATCAGAAAGACTTGCTAATGCATGAAGATGTACAAATAAAACATATTTTAGGCTATAAAATTTTGAAGTTTTTTAAATACAACTGCAAGTAGGAAAATTTGGCATAAAATAGTTATATGCAGATGCATTCTTCTAAATGGTCTGAAAAATTGAAAATTTTGTAGAGGTCTTTATTGTACTATGTAATTTAGTTACCAACAATTTGTTTCTCATACCTTTTTTTTTTCTTTTTCCCTATAATGCAATTTTTTGGGATATTACACTAAGTGTAAGCATTTCTGCAAAATCGATGAACCTAAATTTGGCTGTTAACATTGTTCATTGTGGAGAAATGTGATTTAAGCAACAGAAGTTTTGCGTAATGGGCACTTATAGTAGCAACAACTTCCCAGTGTAATAAACTCTAAATTCTGTTCCCTCACGTGTCGCTCATGGCTTTCACCTACTTTTGGACTCACGAAGTTGCACTGAATTTATTATATTTGGAGCACACTGGTGCTGGGCTACAACAAACTTATTTATTACTGTTATGGTAAAGTCATGTAAAGTGATCTGCAGAGCTGGTGTGCTCTCACAATAAGCATATCAAGTTGGTCGTACTCGAAGCTGCTGCAAAGGTTGTGATAACTGTCGCGTGCCCTGCAGGAGCATCTCTGGCTCGCCAAGACCGAGATGGACTGTCGGCCCTCGGCTGGGCATGTTTGCGCGGTAGAGTCCAGGCTGCTCAGTGTCTGCTGGACCGTGGCTCCGAGGTCAACCTAGCTGACAAAACTGGGAGGACACCGCTGGACCTGGCAGCTTTCCAAGGCAACCCTGCCCTCGTTCAGGTAAGTTCCAAAAAGACAAGCTATATGACAATAAGTTTGTGTAGTAAAAATAAAATATAGTGGAACCTATATGCATCATTCCCATTTCTATAGTTTTCCTGCATCCATTGTTTGGTCTATAGAGTCTGAAGAAACTATTCTTTACAAGAGTGTTAAAGGAGTTTTCATGGATCATTTAAAAAAGTGTCATTCTCCAGCGCTCATAATTTTTTTTAGAGCCCCACCAGCGGGAGTTTTTTACTTAACCATCTAGTTTGCCTTTGCCTCCCAACTTGACTTTGCTTCAGCTGGGTTGTCTGCCACAAATGTCATCATCACATTGCTACTTTTTCTTTGATGCGGTCATTTTCTTAGATGCCCATAAATTGCATAAAAAAAAATGACCAAACACGAACTATTTCAGGCAGCAAAGTGTGTAGGTTTCTTCAAAGCACAACTCTATTCTACAAACAGGGAGAAGCTTATATTCCACTTTGGAGAATAACATCATAGGAGAAAGGGAGGGAGGGGGTGAAATTGTTTATAAATAAAACCTGTGGAAGAAAGAAGTAGGTGGAGGGAAATAGAAAAACATCAGCCCAAGTTTTTGTTTACNAATATGGACATGCATCAAACCTTTATTTTTATTATTATTACATCATAAAATGGTAGGGTCTCTGCTGAAAGTCTCGTAGAGGCGCGTTATCGATGGCAAGACTGCACGCCAGTTCAGTGCTTTGCACGTAGAGGCGATGAGAGAGTTGATGCGCATGTCTTGGTCGCCCCTAGCGCTCTCACACTTTTAGGCCTCAGACATGCAAAATTCCTTCAACCAGGTGGCCACCTTAACATGGCCAGTATCTGGTTATCACTGTGTGGTTAGCTGTGTGAAATATGTATCCAATAAACAATATTGTGTGTAACATAAAAGAAACACTTTTTAATTGGCAGGAAAATTATCAGAAAGACTTGCTAATGCATGAAGATGTACAAATAAAACATATTTTAGGCTATAAAATTTTGAAGTTTTTTAAATACAACTGCAAGTAGGAAAATTTGGCATAAAATAGTTATATGCAGATGCATTCTTCTAAATGGTCTGAAAAATTGAAAATTTTGTAGAGGTCTTTATTGTACTATGTAATTTAGTTACCAACAATTTGTTTCTCATACCTTTTTTTTTTTTCTTTTTCCCTATAATGCAATTTTTTGGGATATTACACTAAGTGTAAGCATTTCTGCAAAATCGATGAACCTAAATTTGGCTGTTAACATTGTTCATTGTGGAGAAATGTGATTTAAGCAACAGAAGTTTTGCGTAATGGGCACTTATAGTAGCAACAACTTCCCAGTGTAATAAACTCTAAATTCTGTTCCCTCACGTGTCGCTCATGGCTTTCACCTACTTTTGGACTCACGAAGTTGCACTGAATTTATTATCTTTGGAGCACACTGGTGCTGGGCTACAACATACTTATTTATTACTGTACTTTTTTTGTTATGGTAAAGTCATGTAAAGTGATCTGCAGAGCTGTGTGCTCTCACAATAAGCATATCAAGTTGGTCGTACTCGAAGCTGCTGCAAAGGTTGTGATAACTGTCGTGTGCCCTGCAGGAGCATCTCTGGCTCGCCAAGACCGAGATGGACTGTCGGCCCTCGGCTGGGCATGTTTGCGCGGTAGAGTCCAGGCTGCTCAGTGTCTGCTGGACCGTGGCTCCGAGGTCAACCTAGCTGACAAAACTGGGAGGACACCGCTGGACCTGGCAGCTTTCCAAGGCAACCCTGCCCTCGTTCAGGTAAGTTCCAAAAAGACAAGCTATATGACAATAAGTTTGTGTAGTAAAAAATTATTGTTGTTGTTTTACCATCTCAGTTGTAAGGATCACTAATATAAACAAAATTGAACTTTTGTTAAAACAAAAATTTTTCAATGAGGAATTTCAGAGAAATAAAATATAGTGGAACCTATATGCATCATTCCCATTTCTATAGTTTTCCTGCATCCATTGTTTGGTCTATAGAGTCTGAAGAAACTATTCTTTACAAGAGTGTTAAAGGAGTTTTCATGGATCATTTAAAAAAGTGTCATTCTCCAGCGCNACATTAAAAAAAGTGTCATTCTCCAGCGCTCATAATTTTTTTTAGAGCCCCACCAGCGGGAGTTTTTTACTTAACCATCTAGTTTGCCTTTGCCTCCCAACTTGACTTAGCTTCAGCTGGGTTGTCTGCCACAAATGTCATCATCACATTGCTACTTTTTCTTTGATGCAGTAATTTTCTTAGATGCCCATAAATTGCATAAAAAAAATGACCAAACACGAACTATTTCAGGCAGCAAAGTGTGTAGGTTTCTTCAAAGCACAACTCTATTCTGCAAACAGGGAGAAGCTTATATTCCACTTTGGAGAATAACATCATAGGAGAAAGGGAGGGAGGGGGTGAAATCGTTTATAAATAAAACCTGTGGAAGAAAGAAGTAGGTGGAGGGAAATAGAAAAACATCAGCCCAAGTTTTTGTTTACCTTAAAAAATTTTGTAGCTTTGTGTCTTTATTTGGTTCCTCAAAACTTATTTATAGAGATTTAACCATATAGTAGTTGACGTGTGATGATCGAGGGACAGGAGCACGTCAGCGTCTCAATAGGAGTAAGTCTCTTAGTTCTGTGCTAGATCAGTCGCACAGGTACGCGGGTACAGACCTTTCTGCGGCTGGATCTGCAAAATCTGGCGCTTAGCCTTGATGGTGCCTTTGTATAAAGTTGGTTAGATAGGCCTCCGCTTGGCACAAAGTCTAGCTGAGATAGTGTGAGCTTGCGTATGCAGGTNGGTGGTGCTAGTCCGACGTCATCAGCTGGCTCGACGCCTAGTTCCAGAGGTAGGCCTAGGCGGAGGATTTCCACAACTGGGTGTGCAGCTCCGAGGATTTTCACCACGGGACCAAACAAGTGACTGGGGGAACGGTGAGGTGAGGCCTCAACAATTGGTGGGGGGCGTGAGCTCGTTCCCGGGGGCTGAAGGCTGGGACAGGTTGTTTAAGCAGTGCTTGCTTGCCAGCTAGGATGGCAGCGGCCTTCCTGTCACTCCACTTGCTACTCCTCCAGGGATGAGGTNACTCCGAGGATTTTCACCACGGGACCAAACAAGTGACTGGGGGAACGGTGAGGTGAGGCCTCAACAATTGGTGGGGGGGGCGTGAGCTCGTTCCTGGGGGCTGAAGGCTGGGACAGGTTGTTTAAGCAGTGCTTGCTTGCCAGCTAGGATGGCAGCGGCCTTCCTGTCACTCCACTTGCTACTCCTCCAGGGATGAGGTGCTAAGGTTCACTTCCACAACGGGGTGGCAGGCAACGATAACCCTAGCTAGAGTGTATCCCAGAAGGAGTAGATCCTTCCTTACGAGACCTGGCCCTCCCACCGGCGAGTTAATATGCAGTGGAGGTAGTGGGTTAGCTGACAAGGGGAATCTTACCTCTTCGTCGTGTGTCTTGCTATTAGTCGTGGCTCTACCGTATGTGTGCACCAGTTATGTTATCTTTGCGTGCCTGGTCTACGGTAAGGGTAGCCGTCTGTTGGGTTGTGTATTGATGATGTACGTCATGTACTTTTTAGGGGACAGGCAGCAGTCCTACACTAAGTTTGGTAAAACCAGTATCAAATCCGCAGTTCCCTGCCTCTCTGTTGTGGGGTGACACTTACCAGAGATGACTAAGTACAATTCACACAAGAAAGAGCAGACAGCAGTTAATCTGGATACGTATTTTTTATTCCAACCAGGATAAAACACTGTGACCCGTACTCTCCTACTGTAACCAAGGCACTGATTAACTTTCGGAAGGTAAGCAAAGACAGGTGAAGGGGCCTGTTGTCTTGAAGAGTCTTGCCTGAAAGGCGAGCTAGAAGAGCACAGAGCAACAAATTAGGTAGTCGTGATAACAACTAAACCCTAACTGAAGCTGGTGGTGTCCTGAAGGGACTTAAAAAGGAAGAATGGGGTGTGGGTTTGACGGCAAGTGTTAAGTGTAAAGGGGGGAACGACGACTCTTCTGGGGCTGCAGCGCGTGCTTGAAGAAGTCTGGCGTTTTTAGCTGATGATCAACTGGTGGTCTCTCGTTAGGAAAGCGGTAAGCAGAGAGCTCCAGCACACGAGGTGATGGAGCGAGCTGCTGAGTATCAACTGCCGTTTTACGGTGGTGCAGGGACATATATTCTCCTACGCTATAGGTGTGTCTGGTGTCTTCGGCCTTCGGATAGCTTTGCCGGGGGTTGCTCCTCCCTCGTAGGCGGAGTCGTTCTTGCTGCCATCTGTCTGGGCGACTGGAAGCAGGACTTCCTGTTATGCNGTGGTCTCTCGTTAGGAAAGCGGTAAGCAGAGAGCTCCAGCACACGAGGTGATGGAGCGAGCTGCTGAGTATCAACTGCCGTTTTACGGTGGTGCAGGGACATATATTCTCCTACGCTATAGGTGTGTCTGGTGTCTTCGGCCTTCGGATAGCTTTGCCGGGGGTTGCTCCTCCCTCGTAGGCGGAGTCGTTCTTGCTGCCATCTGTCTGGGCGACTGGAAGCAGGACTTCCTGTTATGCAGGTAGTATCGGCTGCGTGAGCTAAGGCGCAGCTTCACTGGCATGGTTTACTGGTATTTTCCCATTTCGCGAGGTATTGTTTAAGGCGGTGGCGATTTAATATATTCTTCCTTCGGGTGCATTACAGTCTCCAGGCATCCACCTTCTTATAGGAGACATAATGTAGGCTTGGTAGCTGCCATTCAGGGTTGTATCACTTGTAGGGCATGTGGTGCGCACGTAATGATACGTAGTTACAGCAAAAAATTAATGGTATATATATGNGTTGTATCACTTGTAGGGCATGTGGTGCGCACGTAATGATACGTAGTTACAGCAAAAAATTAATGGTATATATATGCATCGCACATCATAGTTAAAACTTTTTTAGTTGCTTGGCTGTTACAAAAAATGTGAAATGGTGCTGNATATGCATCGCACATCATAGTTAAAACTTTTTTAGTTGCTTGGCTGTTACAAAAAATGTGAAATGGTGCTGAAATTTGTTATTGGACTGTGAGAATAGAATGTAGTTGTGCGAAATATTGCAATGGAATGTTTTACACAACTCTACGAGTTGNTGTTATTGGACTGTGAGAATAGAATGTAGTTGTGCGAAATATTGCAATGGAATGTTTTACACAACTCTACGAGTTGTTACTATGTTGATAAGTGGGCATACAACAGCATACTATGGTTGAATGATTTTCATATTTCCCTCATATGGTTTCATTAAAGGGTAGTTGGTCTTCAATATACAAAATACAGTAGATGATTAATAGATTATAAATGAACATAACTCTGCATTACTGTGCATTGTAATGTAATGATTCCTGACAGGGTGCCTGTGCGTACGTAAGCTAAAGGCTAAGAAAGAACACAATTCAAGATAGCAGATACTTTATGTTGATATGTTATTGTCTTGGTGTGTACAGCTACTGATGGAGAGAGGGGCGATGATCGAACACGTGGATATCAATGGGATGCGGCCTCTGGACAGAGCTATCGGCTGCCGCAACACCCAGGTGGTACAGTGCTTTCTGCGCAAAGGAGCGAAACTAGGGCCTGCCACCTGGGCCATGGCCGCTGGCAAGCCAGAAATAATGTGAGTGTTTTACAGCTTGGCATAGCCGGCCCTGCTTCTTCAGCCAACACTAATTTTGAAGTGATAGATAACTTAGCAGACGTGGGAGATTGTGCAAACTTCTTGGATTAAAATTTATTTTAGTTTGTGCTTCTAATCCAATATNTAACTTAGCAGACGTGGGAGATTGTGCAAACTTCTTGGATTAAAATTTATTTTAGTTTGTGCTTCTAATCCAATATTGCAAAATTTTTGTAAAATAATTTTAATTTCTTTTTCAACATCTGCACTATTATGCCAGAAGGCTAATCAGCAGAAGATTAGTGGAAAAGTTGTGGCATGGAAAAGGGGTTGGAAGGAGGGTTTACAATATAAAAACTCATATCAGAAAACAGTTTGACATCCATGGCTTATTCATGATTCAAACCCAGAATGTTGTGCTCAAAATGGTCAAAAGACATGTTAGTACCCTTGGCCACAGAAAATGCTTTGTAGAAAAAAGAAACAAAAACATGACTAGAAAATAATATAGGTTTGTAATTTGAGGTGAAGACAGTGACAGCTGTCAACTTTCTTCATTAACTACTTCATCCAGTACTATAAAACTTGGAAATACACTCTTGCTCTAATCCAGAGGTGAAACATGTTGATGTAGCATATGTGAAGTCACAATTTTCTATTCTTATATTACTGCATGTTCTTACCTGTTCTGNTGTTGATGTAGCATATGTGAAGTCACAATTTTCTATTCTTATATTACTGCATGTTCTTACCTGTTCTGTGTGTTCCTTTACACTTGCACTTTTATCTGACTTTATTTCTCCTTGAATGATAATGTATAGTTAATTTTTGTAGAAAATATTAATGTAACTATCACAATGCCAAAACAGTCAACAGGGTGCCTATGCTAACACGCTAGCTCGTGGTGACAGCCAAGGAGACTTTTCGTGATATGATGTTAAATAGGGAAGAGGTTGCNCTATGCTAACACGCTAGCTCGTGGTGACAGCCAAGGAGACTTTTCGTGATATGATGTTAAATAGGGAAGAGGTTGCTGCCACCATGGTAGTTTTAAGGGATTATACCGAAACCCGATCCGCTAAGGTGTAATGTGCAGATATGGTTGCACTCTGTCAGAGGTATGCCCTGTAGGCTATTCNACCGAAACCCGATCCGCTAAGGTGTAATGTGCAGATATGGTTGCACTCTGTCAGAGGTATGCCCTGTAGGCTATTTCTTTGGAGATGATGGGGATCGCGAGGGGATACAACCTAGTATGGGCTGTCATGAGTGGGAAGGCTACAAGGATTGAGTGATTTGCTTACACATAGTTAGACGAGCTTATAAGGCTCAAATTAATTAAGGCTTTCCATAAAGGCAGGTTCAGAATATCGGTCTTGGCATTTATTACAACTCACTTCACAAATTTCTATATTACTAATGGTCACTTTCAACCCAAGACTCAACAATTTCTTAAAATGACAAAGTTTTACAAAACACATTAACGGNTATTACTAATGGTCACTTTCAACCCAAGACTCAACAATTTCTTAAAATGACAAAGTTTTACAAAACACATTAACGGTGCACTAACACAATTACAACTGATAAGGCTCATGATTACTGTACTGTTCCCTGAATGATAAAGGAAGACCTGACTTCCACTTAGTCAACCACAATATTGATTGATTCGAACTTCCTTTCTGTCCAAGATGTTACGAAAAATGATTTTCAAACATGCATCACACTTGTACCACCTAATTGCTTCCTTTCGGTTCCCTTCTGTTTGAGAATTAGGAGCCATAGTGGTGCCATGCAACTCATTTTCTCTTACCATATAATTCTGGACCTTAATAAAGTCGTAACTTGTTCTTACCATGGCTCTTCACAATCACAACACAAGTAAACTATCACATTTCTCGCTCACAATATAAATTCAATGACTAATTTTTATCACAACAATTAAACCATTTTAATGCTCTCACGACTTTATAATGCACCACCTCCTTACGCAAAAGTACTACACACCACTAAATTGACGTAATCATCCTAATCATATGTNGACTTTATAATGCACCACCTCCTTACGCAAAAGTACTACACACCACTAAATTGACGTAATCATCCTAATCATATGCCCTTAAATTGTCCATAAAGTTTTCCTATATTAACTCAAGTCTGTGTACATTCAGTTATATAATCACGAGATATTTTATTCTCCAATAAAATAACATAATTTTACTTACTGGAATAGAGCCATTTCATAAAGAAAATCTTTCCTGAAATGTGCACAAAATCATACCTATCTGCCACAACATCTATGCCAGTTGCCATTTCCATAGCTGGCAGGGGTCTACATCCCCTCTGCCAAATCTACTATCAGAACATGCTGTAAGTTGGAGTAACACTTACCCATGTCGACTGGCAGTTAGTAGGTTATACAAAAGCTAGTTATAAAAACACTAGGATGAGGGCTAAACACAGCCACTCATCCTCTATCCGGAAACTATCATGTCTCTATAGGCATCTCCTGGGCTGTTGATCACGGCCTCTCGTCCCTGATGTACTTCCAACAGTCTCCTCTCGCATTGCGCAGCCATCCCTAATATCCACTGGGACCACGCCCTGACACACCTGCCATCTCGCAACCATGCATTGATACAACACCACCATATTTTGTGACGTTCTCTTGCGGCGCATTGTGTAAGGAATTTAATAAAACTGGATACCAATGTTAACCACAAAGATGTCTGTTATTACAACTTAAAATGTTTGTACAAATCTCTTTAATATGAAATAGATAAATATAGTTTTGTTTCAGCATATTAATTGCATTGCTGTAACAGATAGCTGCATGCCTCATTATTAATTGTTACTTTAATTGTACATATATAATTGTATTTCCACAATTGCAATCAAATATTGTTATAAAAAGGCATATGCCGGTAGTAAGATATTTTATCAGAATTACAACACTAATTCTCTACAATAATTCAATTAGAGTAATTGCAAATCATCTGTGAATTCTTACACAAGACGACCCTCAATAAATGTAACAAAATTTATGTCTTCGCGAACTAGATCGACACATTACAGTGGGGGGAGGGGGGGGGGAAGCAGTCTTCCGACATAACCATAACACTACTGATGTAATTGATATGATCCTGTGGAATAAATTAGTTAGAAAGAAAATTGGCTTGAGGCAGTGTATTTTACTTTAACAAGCTCTGTGTGTAGTCACATTCATATTTTGCATAAAAACACACATTTACAGTTGACACACAAGGACTTACTACACTGCCATGTTTGACAATACATGTGGACTACTTGTTGATTTGTACAATAAAAATTACAAATTTTATTAGTCCTGAAATCTTCTATTGTTCTCTTCTTGTTCATTAACTTGATACCATCAACTGGGGTTACTTGGAACACTTGGGGTAACTTGGGAACATTTACAGGAATTTTTGTTTGCACCTGTGACGTTTCATAAAGTTGGTTGCAGGCAGTAATTTATCATGCTTGATATTTTATTTTACTCGGAGGTGTTAAATGTGAAAACCAAATTCCCTTTAAAGTGTCCCAAATTACTCCAATGTCCCGAGTAACCTCAGCTGACAGTACTTCAGAATCTNGACTTTATAATGCACCACCTCCTTACGCAAAAGTACTACACACCACTAAATTGACGTAATCATCCTAATCATATGTCCTTAAATTGTCCATAAAGTTTTCCTATATTAACTCAAGTCTGTGTACATTCAGTTATATCTTCCAATATAATCACGAGATATTTTATTCTCCAATAAAATAACATAATTTTACTTACTGGAATAGAGCCATTTCATAAAGAAAATCTTTCCTGAAATGTGCACAAAATCATACCTATCTGCCACAACATCTATGCCAGTTGCCATTTCCATAGCTGGGAGGGGTCTACATCCCCTCTGCCAAATCTACTATCAGAACATGCTGTAAGTTGGAGTAACACTTACCCATGTCGACTGGCAGTTAGTAGGTTATACAAAAGCTAGTTATAAAAACACTAGGATGAGGGCTAAACACAGCCACTCATCCTCTATCCGGAAACTATCATGCCTCTATAGGCATCTCCTGGGCTGTTGATCACGGCCTCTCGTCCCTGATGCACTTCCAACAGTCTCCTCTCGCATTGCGCAGCCATCCCTAATATCCACTGGGACCACGCCCTGACACACCTGCCATCTCGCAACCATGCATTGATACAACACCACCATATTTTGTGACGTTCTCTTGCGGCGCATTGTGTAAGGAATTTAATAAAACTGGATACCAATGTTAACCACAAAGATGTCTGTTATTACAACTTAAAATGTTTGTACAAATCTCTTTAATATGAAATAGATAAATATAGTTTTGTTTCAGCATATTAATTGCATTGCTGTAACAGATAGCTGCATGCATCATTATTAATTGTTACTTTAATTGTACATATATAATTGTATTTCCACAATTACAATTACAGATTGTTATAAAAAGGCATATGCCTGTAGTAAAATATTTTATCAAAATTATAACACTAATTCTCCACAATAATTCAATTAGAGTAATTGCAAATCATCTGTGAATTCTTACACAAGACGACCCTCAATAAATGTAACAAAATTGATGT
This sequence comes from Clitarchus hookeri, assembly GCA_002778355.1. Taxonomy (NCBI): domain Eukaryota; kingdom Metazoa; phylum Arthropoda; class Insecta; order Phasmatodea; family Phasmatidae; genus Clitarchus; species Clitarchus hookeri. The sequence continues at coordinate 116,817 of NQII01003945.1, forward strand.
CTTCTCGAACTAGATCNNNGGGGGGGAGAAAAGCAGTCTTCCGACATAACCATAACACTACTGATGTAATTGATATGATCCTGTTGAATAAATTAGTTAGAAAGACAATTGGGGCAGTGTATTTTACTTTAACAAGCTTTGTGTGTAGTCACATTTATATTTTGCATAAAAACACACATTTACAGTTGACACACAAGGACTTACTACACTGCCATGTTAGTTTGACAATACATGTGGACTACTTGTTGATTTGTACAATAAAAATTACAAGTTTTATTAGTCCTAAAACCTTCCATTATTCTGTTCTTGTTCATTAACTTGATCCATCAACTGGGGGTTACTTGGAACACTTCGGATAACTTGGGAACATTTACAGGAATTTTTGTTTGCACCTGTGACATTTCATAAAGTTGGTTGCAGGCAGTAATTTATCATGCTTGATACTTTATTTTACTCGGAGGTGTTAAATGTGCAAACCAAATTCCCTTTAAAGTGTCCCAAATTACTCCAATGTCCCGAGTAACCTCAGCTGACAGTACTTCAGAATCTNAAACCAAATTCCCTTTAAAGTGTCCCAAATTACTCCAATGTCCCGAGTAACCTCAGCTGACAGTACTTCAGAATCTAAATATTCTGCGTAGTGTAAGGAAGACAGTGAGGTATTTTGCAGTGTCTAATGCCGAGCTGTTTGACAACAGGCTGATTCTCCTGAACAAGCTGCTGGAAGATGGCAATGTGCTGTACAGGAAGAGTCGCTTGAAAGAGGCCGCTCACCGCTACCATTACGCACTGAAGAAGTTCCCCAGCGAGGACCTGGGAGAACACCAGACCACATTCGACCAGCTGCGTATTAACTTCCTGCTCAACCAGTCACGCTGCAAGAGAAAGATGAATGTGAGCATGCTTGCTATAAAAGCTGAATTCAAGTCATTTATGTTTGGATTTACAAATAGAGTAGAACAATGTTTTGCCTACTTTCCTTTGGAAGATAAGCATATGCAATCATGCGAATGTCTGTCTGGGATGTATTCCCCCCCCACCCCTCTGCCTCTAATAACTTTTTAACCGTGAACAGAATTTCACCATACTCACTAAAGGTATAATACTTAGTAAGCTACTAAGCAGTATGCTATTTTTAAACTGGTGGCCATTTTAATACTTAGGGTGCCATTTCATATCTCTAGAACCATTTAACCAATTTAGGCCAAATTTCATGTTTTGACAGTTCATCATGTAAGTATTTAATGTAAGGAGATATATTGTTATTGGTCAGCCATTTTGGAAGATAGCACTGCATTAAAAAATAACTACCCAATAGATTCCTTCANGAGATATATTGTTATTGGTCAGCCATTTTGGAAGATAGCACTGCATTAAAAAATAACTACCCAATAGATTCCTTCACAATTTCGTACGTAACTAATACCATGGTAGGCCATGTCATCATAGACAACTTAAATGGATAAGGCACTTACTTTCAACATGGTGGACATATACACATTTTAGGTTTATTTGCTATATATATTTACAATACTGTTTAACAAATTTTTACCAACTTGGTATGTTGCAAGAATCAACTACAAGCATCAAATATGCTAATACATAGCCTCTTTTGTCCAACATTTTGTAAGATAGCACCACATGAAAATAAAGCTTTTGTATTATATCTTGGAAAACAATCAACAGATTGTTAACAAATTTGGCATACAAGAAATACTATTTTACGGCATGCCAAGTGATATGTTTTAAATAGCCATGTAGTTATTTTCAAAATGACGTTCATATAAAAATGTTTTATTGCTATGCTGTATCTATGAAAAGATGTAACCAATTTCAGCCAAATCTCTATGCTGGCAGGTTCCTAATCCTAAGGTATGTGATGCTAAAATTTACCATTTAAATCAATAAGATATTTATTTTCAATATGGGGACCATATAAATATTTTAGCTGAATTTGGTATAAATACCATATTGTTTGACCAATTTCGTCTAAATTTTGTATACTGGAAGTATCAACAACCAGCATGGAGTATGCTAATATATTTACTCTTTTATCTGACATTTTGTAAGATAGCACCACATGAAGAAATTGTGACACATTTCGCGAAACAATCAACCAATTCATACCAAAATTAGCAAACAATAAATACTACAATACTCCATATAAACTAATATGTTTTAAGTTGATCAGACACAAATTTTTATAGAGGTGGCTATATGAACAATTGTGATTACCATACTATATCTACCAAACCATGTAACCAAGTTTAACCAAACTGGTGGCAGTAGCCTATATTACAACCATCAAATGTGTCTACACAGAGCCTCCTTTTTTCACCATGTTTGTAAGATAGTTCTACTTTTATGCCATAGCTTGGGAAACAACTAATCAATTCCCACCAAATTTGGCAAACAAGTACTGATATGGTAGGTCATGCAAACTGATGTGATTTAAATGTGTTGACCACTTATTTTCGAAATGATGGAGATATAAATATTTTATTTTAACACAAATGTTCCTTTTATCTCAGTCTTAGAGTAGTGCCTACTTCATCAAATGTACTCATATACATGTATACAGGAAAGTAGGCAAATTAGTTGTATTGGTAACTTCTTATTTAATTATCTGTCCCTTCTTCCCCCCTTCTCCCTCTTTTAAATATGTGAATGATACATAAATATGACTGTTACTTATCTTTTGTTTCAGGATCATGATGAGGCTGTTGAGTTGGCCAACCAGGCACTGAAGATGAAACCAGATTCCTTTGAGGCTTACTATGCTCGAGCAAAAGCCAGAATAGATATGAAGTATGTATTAGTAGTATTTATTTAATGTATAAGCTTGTGTTATGACTGTTGTCAGACTTACAAAACGCTGTACAAATTTTGCTTAGTAATAGTTGAATTATTTTTTATATCAATACACTTTTCAATTGTGTATTGTGTGTTGTGTAATCATGGGACAGTAGTATTAGACTATTGTTATGAATTATGAAGCCTCATATTGAGACTTTATATTACTAACCTGTACATACTACCAGTTAAATTTTACAAATCGAAAGGCATGCATTTCTGAAATACGTGTAAATTTTAAGATTACTCTTATTAATACTGATTTTCGTTTTAACTGTACAGAATAATGTTAAAATTCTTAAAGTCTAGAGTAGGTAATGTGTAGTTGATGACAGTCATTTCTAAGGTGCAGCATTCAGGTGGCAAGGGCGTTGAATTACATTGATGAAATTATGAGTCACAGTCCTGAGGATGCTGGTTTAAACAAAGAAATATTCTGATCATGCATACATGTGAAAAAAAATGTTGTTGTCTTTGTGTTTTTGCATCTGTAGTATCAGCCTGTTAGTATTTGCACTCATATCTTTCTTACTTTCATGAAAATTTTATTGAAGGTCACTTACACATTACTTCTAGTTTTATTTGTAGCTATGTAATGTCTGATTTGAATTGCACAGAAAAAATTAAAAGTNTCACTTACACATTACTTCTAGTTTTATTTGTAGCTATGTAATGTCTGATTTGAATTGCACAGAAAAAATTAAAAGTTATGGTTTTGCATTGCAAGAGTTATGAACACAATAAAGCTGAAGACTACGGGCTTCCAGGTTACAATGAGCTCTGAACCATGTGTGTACTGAATTGGTGCTTATAAATTTTGAACCGTGCCAGTGTTGACGGGGGTGGGGGAGAGGAGTTATGGGCTCAAACTGTAATTGATGTGGCCTTGCCACATGAGTATTATGCTATAGCAACCAAATCCACCCTGGACCCTGAATAGAGTTAAAAAGTGCAATGATATTGTAGTATCTTTTTGTTTGTGTCTGTTCTTTTGTTCTTGTTTTGTCAAAAATGTCACATAGGCTGTTAAAGATTTCTGGCAATGTTCGGAGATGTCTCTTGTACTGTACTGTAGTGTGTGTGTTATTCACACAGGCTGTACGAAGATGCACTGTACGATATCCAGGAGGCACTGAGAGCTGCACCGCCCAGCAACCGCGAGGTGCGGCGCCTGCTGTGCAAGGTGCGGGACGAAGTGCGAGCGGAGATGTCCGGCACGCAGCTAGGGCACCGTGGGCTCGCCACCTCTGTTGACATGCTCAACGAGCCTGAGACCTGCATCTAGAGCCACCAACACCTATCCCCGCTTCACATGACCCCGCACTCTCCCAACAGCTGTCTGGGTCTGAACTTTGTACCATCGGTGTTCTGGCTTCCACCTGTCTGATGTGAATGTATATATTGCTGAATAAAGGTGTGAATACATTCAGAATACTTTACCTAAGCATGTGAGGTAAGGGTAAAAACAAATCAACATATTGAGAATGAATCACAAGACTGAATTTGACAAGCAAAGCCATTAATTAGCTTTCTTTTATGTGCTGAACATTTCAAACAATGCCACAAAATAGTTTTAAATGTTTACCATGTTGCTTCCGGTAGTNCTTTCTTTTATGTGCTGAACATTTCAAACAATGCCACAAAATAGTTTTAAATGTTTACCATGTTGCTTCCGGTAGTTGTTAAATGGTCAGTAGGAATGTTAATTCACAAGTAGTGAAAACATATGTAATATATTCAGAGAAAGAAATTTTTTGTGTCACTATGTGTNTAGGAATGTTAATTCACAAGTAGTGAAAACATATGTAATATATTCAGAGAAAGAAATTTTTTGTGTCACTATGTGTATATATCCATTGTAATAAATTTTGGAGGTTGTAAAGCTTTTGTTTTAACATATGTTGAACAGATAAATTACTATAGCCACAGTAAATATTTTTGGAAAGCTGGGCAGTGTACAGTTTGTATCATAAGTATGCAGGTTTTCAGCTTCCGGAATCATAAATGAGGTTGTGGTGTCAATAGTTCAGCATGCACATGGATACAGCTAGAGATTGGCATATTAGCTACCCTAAAGTTTGCTTGTGACTGCACATGAATTATAGTAGTAAAAAAAAAAATTTATAATGCCTTTTGTGCTACAAATGTAGAGGTTGTTAATTAAATACTATGTGTAAACTGATTCTATCTTTTCTATGTAGTTTGTGTAATATGCTCATGTAAAAACAGAATTTATCCCTGTAGGTACTGTTGTCAACTAAGAAACAAAAGAGTTTTTTTATATTTGTTTTATGTACTCACATATGTATTAAGTTATCAGTTTCCTATTATTTTTTTCATGATAATTGCATATATCTTGCCAGTTGTATATTTTATATCATGTCTGAATTGCTTGTTATTTAATGGTATAAACAATGTAATAATATCTTAACTGTTGAAATGTTTAGAAGCAGTCTATAGACAACATGTGTATTTATCGTGTGTTGAAAATCCACCAACAGCAAAAGAAAGTTGGAGCATGTTAAGATTTTGTTGGTTTTCAAGTGTATTATACGGAGAATAAACATGAGCAGGAGGCTCGTAATATAGAGAAAACTGTGAGTGTGCTTATTCCAACAGCTCCTACACCACATTCCTTCAGCATAAAGATGAATACCAAGCCAACATCGTAAACAAATAGATGATCAAAACTGACATTTTTTTATGTGCAGGAAGCTACTGACAGAGTTATTTGAAATAGAATGATAAAATATTGCTGGTCAAAGCACCAAAGTGAACACGAGTGTACCCAATTGCTGCATGAAGAATGTGTGTGTTCAACTGATTGTGAGAGGAGGCAGATGGGNAAAGTGAACACGAGTGTACCCAATTGCTGCATGAAGAATGTGTGTGTTCAACTGATTGTGAGAGGAGGCAGATGGGGTTGAGTTGAGATATTTGGGCGGCTCTTAACGAGGTCTTGAGAGCCGATAGAAGGCAGATGGCAAGAGGAACAGGAAGTTCCTGGAATAACTACTTAGTCTACTTTCCTCTACAACATTGTTTATAAAACTGCTTCTAATAAAACATTTTACTCAATGCCAAGAATAAGTTGTTTGTTTTCACTTAATTTTCATGTGGAATTATTTTTTACATGACATTGATGAGTTTATATATAATCGCCAGAGCCTCATCTGTATAAACAGCGTGTCCCAGCTGGAAGGTGAGAATGGCTTGGGATAATAGATGCTATAGAAAATGCATACTTATTCCTTGCACCCCATCATTTTTTATTATTTAAAATTTTTTCTGTGTTATTTATTTAGTTTTATAGATTTGATGGTTGGAGCTATTTATTTCTNTCAATGCCAAGAATAAGTTGTTTGTTTTCACTTAATTTTCATGTGGAATTATTTTTTACATGACATTGATGAGTTACATATAATCGCCAGAGCCTCATCTGTATAAACAGCGTGTCCCAGCTGGAAGGTGAGAATGGCTTGGGATAATAGATGCTATAGAAAATGCATACTTATTCCTTGCACCCCATAATTTTTTATTATTTAAAATTTTTTCTGTGTTATTTATTTAGTTTTATAGATTTGATGGTTGGAGCTATTTATTTCTGGGAAATAATATAAATATATCAATCCCTAACTACTGTGTGCTTTTTGCCAATCTAATTTTTTCTTTTTATGAATTTTTATGTTATCACTTTTTTTGTGGTGGAAATTTGGGGAGTTNGACTGGCTATATGCAAGATATAAAGAATGCAGATAAAACCACAGCAGTAGGAATCTTCATATGTAGCCACTTGCTTGTCCTTCATGTAGGTATGTTTCTCACATTTTAAAAGTAATTACACCAAGTAGGTTACCATTGGCAGGGTCACACTTATAGTGCATAGGATTTAAGATTTGTCAAATCCCTCGAATCCAGTGGATTCAAAGATCCAAGTATTTGAGGTAGGATTTGAGTAAAAGATTCGACATAACAGGTTGAGGTTAGCTTTCCTTAACAACACATCCCAATTACAGTGAAAACCCAATATTTAAGGACACCTGTTTTTTGCAATGTATGAAATCACAAAATTTTAATGAAATTTCCTTCAGTTATTTGAAATTGCGAAATAAGCAAACAATTTGTGAAACCACAAACTAATTGTGTTGAGACTGACGTGTGAAACAGTGAAAATGTAGGTTCGAGCAATCAAGTGCGGTAGTTTCTGCTGAATCAATTTTAAGAATGTTTGATCGCATAGTCGATTGCTTGTCGGAACGGCATTCTATAGTATCGAATGAGATGTTAAATTTAAAAAATGGCGTTTGTTTGGATTATCAGAGAATGTGTCGATACTGGATGTTAAAAAGTTACTGATACGTAAGTATGTATATGTTACTAATGGAGAATTTTACGTTTTTCATAACATTGTCATTTCATTGTGCAAGTATTACAATATAAATATGTGTACTTTAAAACATGCAAATGCCAACAGTATCGCACTATAAAGCAAAATGTTTGGCTAACTTTGGTAGCAGCTGCGGAGAAAACAGAAATCTAAAAGGGCGTATAGGTTATTTCAACAAAACTGGCTGTAATAGGGATGACGTAGGATGATGTGCCCTTCAGACTGTCTGTCACACCGTACGCCCAACACCACCTCAATAATACTATTGTTGTGAAGTGCTGCGTGACAAATGAGTGACTGCACAGAGTAGTGCGCAGAAGTGTGAGTGGCATGACGTAGTCAGTCTGCCTCCTGAGCCGTCTAGCGAGAGGTATAAGAAATTTGTATGCATGCAAATGGAGGCATATGAAAAATTTGTCGNCGAGAGGTATAAGAAATTTGTATGCATGCAAATGGAGGCATATGAAAAATTTGTTGTCACAGTTTTGCATGGCGGAAAGTAATTTCACAAAATAATTTACCAAAGAATCAGTAGATATGCTTTTCACACTAGAGATGCACTTGCAGCTTCATAATCACTTTTATTATAACTTTCATCCGCATAGAGCTAATTTTAATTTCATTTTGTTACAGCACAAATTATTAATGTGGTAGTGTTATAGTATTTCATTTGATCAAAGAGCGATTGTCAAATTCTGTGCAATTTTTTTAAACACCATTTGTTTATGTTTGTTATGCCATTTGAACATGTGCCTTAGTTTTGATGAGCGGCTGGCATACGTCACCCCAGCCACACGCCAAGAGCTTGATCGGTCAGAACTTATGGCCCGCGGAGGTTGGCACGTATCACTGTGCTCCGGGCACCTTCATCTTATTGTGACTGATCATGTAATTTCAATAGTAGTTAGTTTAAGGAACCTTTTCATTTTAGAGTCTCGAGCAGCCACCTCATCTTCCCCAGAAATAGCGTCGCCCGGGGAAGCATACTTTTCATGAAAGGCCGCATACACGACTCAATGTTTTTGTCGTGAAGCCTACCCTGGCTGGCTCAGGCCGGGATCTGTGTAAATTGTTTTTTTTTCATGTGTTGTATGAAGCAGATTGTTATCAGTGCAAGAAATGCACAATGTTTTTAATTGTTCTGTTCCTTATTGTGAGCACTGCCTGTTGGCACTTAGGGGCACGGGACCCCAGTAACCCGCACCCAGGTAGTACATCTACTAGCGAGTGTCGAAATCTTAACTTGGTTAACATGTTTAATGTCATTGTGCAGTCGTATCAGGTGTGCAGGTCAGCCTCAAATAGGCCTGCAACAATTAGGCACAGTAATTAAGGCGTGAGGGGAGCCAAATTACCCCTTATTTGCAGAACCTGCAATCACCATAATTCACGGGAGAGCAACAATACATCCAGGCAGTTAACCACATGACCCTAAGAAACAGCACCAAAATCATCACCACATTGTCCAACTAGGGAAGTGCTGCACGGCGCTGTCATTGGCATGTTACTGTGAAAATTTGTACAGTTAGAGGAAATCTAATTTAAAAAATAATGCCCAGAAGTCTAAAGTGCTTTGGGCGAGTCTGGAGAGTCCATTGCCACTGCGCAGAGGGGAGGGTTGTTTAGTTCAGTAATGACAGGAGCCGAGTGCAGGTGGGCAAGAGCTGCTCCACGCATACATATAACCTGTCAAAAAAATGTAAGTCGCACAGCACAGTATTTAACAGCATGATAGTAGAGAGCAATGTTATCAGTTTAGTATGTATAGTACCAACAGTGTCACGTGGTTTCCATTCCTCCTGCGCCAAGCGTTCGGGAGAGCTCTCCCCTACACTGCCTCCCCTACATTTCCTCTCTCAGAGCTGCACGAAGATTATTTTCTCATTTGAACTTTACTATAGCAATGATCAGAACCAGAACTAGGGAGGGCAAGGGTACATTGCNGGAGGGGGGGGGGTGTTTGTCTGATACTGTAGTTGTAATCACAATTATTCTAATTTTAATTCATAAATCATAGAGGATAACAATTAAGTTTGTTTATTAAAATAAATTCTTTAAAACTATTGCCCATGACTTTGCTTGCGAGAGATAGCAGAGACAAGAATTTACTTCACTTGGAAATTTTTGAAACAAGTTCATCAATGTTTTAGTGTAAGGTGCCAGCTGTTATGAAAGGCAAAGTGATATAGGCTGTTCATGGTAAAGCGAGCACTTTTCAGGCCCTAGTTACTTTTTCCTTTCAACCATTTTTATCCTTTATCTACCTTTTTAAATGAATATTGCCATGTACGTAATAAACATAGTGTGTATATTCCACCACACTCTGAAGTTAACGTCTAAGGCTAAAATAAAATTTATTTGTTGACTACTATTCCACTTGGGAGGGCTTTCAAAAGTGTGCTCATTTTACAGTGAATAGACTATTAATGTGGTTTTTGATGGAGGGCCCAAAGGTTACCAAGTCACCATGGTATGCAGGTAGCTTTCCATAGCTTTGGCAGAGGAATTAAATTTGGCAGTGTTTACATGCAGAGCTTATTTCTTTATTTGTTTAATATTTTTCTTTTTTCTTTTGAAGAAATGCATGCTGAAACTCGAGCTAATAGTTCTTGACAGGGGGAGGGGAGGAAAGAAACTGTGCTAACGTGAGATGTTGAAAGCATAGTTGTTGAAAGCATCAGTTACTATTGTCAATTTGTGTGGCAGTACACTCACCTCGTTCCCAAGTGGATTCAGTGCAGTTAAAATAGTTATCATTTGTTAACCTTTATGTTAATTCTTAGTTTCCAATTTCATACAAGCATTCAGATATGAAGAGGTCAAAGCTGAATATTTTAGATCAGTGGCTCCAGAAACAGAAATGTCAGTGTTCACCCAACATCACACATGATGATAAAATTGCAATGGCTTCAACCGTATTAGGTAGTAAATGTGAATAAATTTTCACTTGCCATTCAATTTTTTATGCTCCGTTTTGTTTCTTCCATCCGAAACATAGTTCTTCATTCTGAATATCTAAATATGATACATTTTAAGTAGTCTTGGTATTAAAAATCTTTGAATGTAATGTCCAAAAATTTAATAGTCAGCTCTACACGAGAATACTTTAACTTTAATAAAATTTGATGCATTGCAGAGGAATATTTAATAAGAGGGAAATTCTTTTAGTTTTAGGAAACAATTCTGTTTATTAATAATAACGCTTTATGATGTGGCAAAATTTTCAATTTGCACATTCGCTTGGCGAGTAGTGTGGACACCTGTTTTCAACTATGAGTTTTACTCATAAATACAACCTGAAAACATTTATAGAATAATAATTATTACGTTTTACAAGATTTTACAGCAATTTACAGCTTATCAGAACAATGATTGTCTACGCATGTTTCATATCATTTTTTTCTGTGTTTTGAATATTGTTGTTGCTCAAAATTTGCTTGCTCTGGGCAATACATCTGTCACTGTAATATCAGCAATGATTCGTCATTAGCAACAATAGTCACCTTATCTGATTCGATTTGTCATAAATATGTCAAGAAATTTTTATAAAAGTATGAAGATATTTTATTATTATTATGGAAGATCTGAATTCGAGAGAACTTGTGTAGGTACAAGTTGTGCATTATTTCAATTCCAGTTTTAAATACACTTGTTTGTTTCCATTAATTACCCAGTAGGCTAGCTCTGTATTGCTGGATCCGGAAGGTTATGGGCTTCATTCTACATGTGTATCTGAGTTTTTTACATCCTTAGTTATACTCTATCCATTCCAAGGTTACAGCTGGTATTACTTTTGTAGGGTATGAAGGGAATAGTTGATTAGTACAGTTGACAGCAATGCGCGAGACGCAATGTAATGTATTACACAGCAAGCGAGTGACGTAGCAAAATGTTTACTTATAAGTGAAATAAAGATACTATAATTGGCGACAAAGAAGGCGAAAATCGCGTTAGAAAAATTTTAAGCAGGCGAAGAGGGCTGGAACTTGTACGGTGAACGCTTGGAGTAATATTTTAAGGGCCAACGACATCTGTATGGTGACGACGGACTCAAAAAGAGGAAAACCATTTTGATTTTGTCTATAGGAAAAGTGACGTACCATTTGTTACGTACGCGATTTATGCTAGCCTGTTAAACCGGCCGACAAATCATATTCAGAACTAATTTCCATCCTGCAGACACATTTTTCTCCAGCGCTGTCGCTGATTGCAGCCAGGCATAAATTTCACCAATGTTTACAATCCAGCACTGAGTCCACTGCACAGTTCGTTGCGGGCATGCAGAAATGTACGCATCGCTGCAACTCTGGAACATTTCTTGATTAAGTGTTACGTGATCAATTTGTTGTGGGGCTTCGCAACAAGGACATTATGCAGGTTTTATATCTGGAAAGTGAAACATTGTCGTTTGACAAAGCTGTGAAAATAGCGTTGTCATGAGAAGGCAGCAAAAAATATGGCGGCTGCGTCAAGAAATCGTGAGCAGAACATCTCAGATTCGAACACAGAAGTACACAAGATCCTCTCCTCGAGTTTTCGGGACTCTCACAGCCACCATCGTGATCGTGACAAACACATTCCCAGGTCTTTTGAAAGTGTTGTGGCAAGCAACCAGGCTGCCACAAATAGTGTCGCGTGTAAACACTAACAAAAGTGTGAAAGAAAANAAAAAATATGGCGGCTGCGTCAAGAAATCGTGAGCAGAACATCTCAGATTCGAACACAGAAGTACACAAGATCCTTTCCTCGCGTTTTCGGGACTCTCACAGCCACCATCGTGATCGTGACAAACACATTCCCAGGTCTTCTGAAAGTGTTGTGGCAAGCAACCAGGCTGCCACAAATAGTGTCGCGTGTAAACACTAACAAAAGTGTGAAAGAAAANTGAAAGTGTTGTGGCAAGCAACCAGGCTGCCACAAATAGTGTCGCGTGTAAACACTAACAAAAGTGTGAAAGAAAAGGATGGAGAATGTTTTTGTTGTGGTAAACCTAACTAACCACTTTGCTTCAAAGTGCAGGTTTAGAGGATACAAATGCCATAACTGCAACAAAGTTGGTCACCTATGTGTCATGTGTCATCTTCATAACCCTCAAGGCAATGCTACGTAGCAAAATTACATGGTTGGAGATTTTCAAGTGGATATTCAAGATAATCATTCAGAGCAAGATAACCAAGACACTTGTTTACATCTGTTCAACATCAATAGTATTGGTGTACAGCCGTGGTTAGTAAAAGTTCAACTTGCATCGGTAGTACTTGAAATGGAAGTGGACACAGTGGCAGCTGTTTCAGAAATATCATATGATACGTACAGATACACTTCTCCAATCACATTATCTAAAATACAAATGTCAGAGTACGCTCATATACAGATGGCGAGTTACAACCGAGTGGTACTATAATGGTAGAGGCTAAGTATGGTAGTATATGCAAAAAGTACCATTATTTGTTGTGCCTAAAGGTGGACCTCCTTTATTAGGCAGGAAATGGTATCGAGCTCTAAATCTTCCCAAACAGATTTTTCTGATGCATGAAGTTGTTTCTTATGTTGATAGTTAAGAGGGTGCGACAGCCTTTAAACAAGTTCTCCCATCTGTTCTATGGTGGTTTAGGCAAATTTTCAAAAATGGTTGTGACATTAAAACTTAAAAACAATTACAAGAGTATTGTATTACCACATACAGTGCTGCCATTTGCACAAAAAATAAAGTGGAAAGTGAATTGGAAAGATTATTGCATTTGGACATAATTCACCCTGTTGAGTTAACTGATTGGGAGACGCCCATCGTTCCAATCATCAAGAGCAATGGTGGTGTTCGAATTTGCGGTGAATACAAGTTAACAGTAAACAAGGAACTTAAGGTTGAGAGATATCCACTTCCACGAACTGAAGACCTCTTTGCNGTGAATACAAGTTAACAGTAAACAAGGAACTTAAGGTTGAGAGATATCCACTTCCACGAACTGAAGACCTCTTTGCCAAAATTCAAAGTGCTAAAGTCTTTTCAAAAATTGATTTCTCGCAAGCCTATAAACAACTTCAGTTAGACGAGACATCACAGGAAATCTGCGTTATTACAACACATATGGTACTTTTTCGTTACAAACGACTTTGAAGTGGTTGAGGTGACACGGGGCTGATTGAGTGTAGAATTGGCCGGCGCCATAACTCAGCGGAGAGTTAGTGATGTGAGTCGTTCGGTCGACAGCCCAGGGGCCCTGGATGCATCCGTCAGTTTGATGATGAAGTTGTCACGCACTTAATATTACACTACTTACGCATTGACCTTATGACGAGACTGTAGGCCGTCTCGTACCCCTGAAATATATTAGAACATTGTGGGTGGTACTACAAGGGGTGTAGCGCCCTATGTGTCACAGGGGACAATGAATCAACACTCACTGAATTTTGTAAAGCTGCTTACTGTTCAAGAAGTGGACATGTGAATATTAAAAGAAACGGACCCATCACTTACGGCCTGCCGGTGGGAAATTACCTAAGTCAGCGTGGTGGTTATGCGGATACGCAGTCGCGTTAAGCTCTCTGGTGAAAGTACAGGTGGTTCTCCCCTCGGTACTTAAAAGAAATAAAAGAAATCAAATGTCCCAGTTGATTAAGTTACTATTGCAATGAAGTGATATCAGCCCAAATCATGGTACCGAGGTTTGCACACACATTGGTAGGATAATAATATAACACGTCCTAGTGTCTCAATGTAGGTGATGATAGTACGCTACAACTGTTCGCAGGTTTCAGGAAAACATTACTCGCAGAATCGCTCTTTCATCTCACGTAGGTTTCATTATTTTCTGGTAGAANGTGAATACAAGTTAACAGTAAACAAGGAACTTAAGGTTGAGAGATATCCACTTCCACGAACTGAAGACCTCTTTGTCAAAATTCAAAGTGCTAAAGTCTTTTCAAAAATTGATTTCTCGCAAGCCTATAAACAACTTCAGTTAGACGAGACATCACAGGAAATCTGCGTTATTACAACACATATGGTACTTTTTCGTTACAAACGACTTTGACGTGGTTGAGGTGACACGGGGCTGATTGAGTGTAGAATTGGCCGGCGCCATAACTCAGCGGAGAGTTAGTGATGTGAGTCGTTCGGTCGACAGCCCAGGGGCCCTGGATGCATCCGTCAGTTTGATGATGAAGTTGTCACGCACTTAATATTACACTACTTACGCATTGACCTTATGACGAGACTGTAGGCCGTCTCGTACCCCTGAAATATATTAGAACATTGTGGGTGGTACTACAAGGGGTGTAGCGCCCTATGTGTCACAGGGGACAATGAATCAACACTCACTGAATTTTGTAAAGCTGCTTACTGTTCAAGAAGTGGACATGTGAATATTAAAAGAAACGGACCCATCACTTACGGCTTGCCGGTGGGAAATGACCTAAGTCAGCGTGGTGGTTATGCGGATACGCAGTCGCGTTAAGCTCTCTGGTGAAAGTACAGGCGGTTCTCCCCTCGGTACTTAAAAGAAATCAAATGTCCCAGTTGATTAAGTTACTATTGCAATGAAGTGATATCAGCCCAAATCATGGTACCGAGGTTTGCACACACATTGGTAGGATAATAATATAACACCTCCTAGTGTCTCAATGTAGGTGATGATAGTACGCTACAACTATTCGCAGGTTTCAGGAAAACATTACTCGCAGAATCGCTCTTTCATCTCACGTAGGTTTCATTATTTTCTGGTAGAACCATTTGGTATAGCGATTTTCAAAGGTGGCTATCTCCCTTACGAGTTACTGTGCGACATAGTTCGTATAATGTTTTCTATCCCATTTTGCATAGGGGACCACCTCACAGCGTTCGTACCTGTAGTTCGGGACCAGCCTGCTTAACCGGTAAGCACAACGCTAAGGTAGCAATGTTAAATTGTGCATTATTTCTGATATCTCTGTATAGTCAGATTCCAGGCAAGTTAAAGATATCTCACAAGAATAGGCGAGATGTAGGGGTGGAATATAAATGTGCGCCAACCCAGAGATGTGATCTTACGAATATGTCGTCGGGTATTTGGTTGAACCCACAGTCGTCTAGTTGACCAAAAGCGAGCTACGTGGTGCTGGAAGCTGTCCAGTGTGTTCAGTAAAGGAAATATTTAATGGGTGGTTTTTTGCTTTCAGGGTTTGAGTCGCGTCATGGTTTTTCTCCCGAACGTTTCGGGAATCGCTGCAACTGCTACCTCTAAAAACTTGATGATTTAGTGACTGCAGCAGTCAGCACTCAGTAAGTGTTTCTGATAAACACTACAACTGCTTTTTTTATTCTATAAACTTACGTGGCTATTATATACAATAACAGGAGGTATGTGTAGAAACCACTGATAATATGTTACGAAGTTTTAAAATTACAACAATTAAAAAATATTCCAAAATACCAAAGAATATTTTTTGCAAAGCTTGGTCGACGGAAGAGGGGGAGGGGGGGGGGTGAAAGTACACTGACCACTCCATAACGTGTACGTGACGTTGAAAGAAAAAGAAGGCTTCAATTTTTTTAGGAGTAAGAGAAGATATTCCAGGAGTCTTACACACACGCTACCCCTAACAGAAATATGCGTAGTATTATTTACATTTTTAATTTTTAACTTTTGGCTAAAATGGGTGTATGCAGAGGTTGCTTAACGATGAACTGTTTTTAGTGCCTCCAAGAGGATAAATATTTTTACAGAGAACGTAATATAGAGTATCCGGCATAAAAACCTCCAAAATTTTAAGGGCAATAAGAAAATCACGATAAATAGTAGGTACAGGTTTGTTACACAATATGATAAGACATGCAATGCAGATTTTTATTGCACGGTACAGGTGACGAACCTCCTAAGACGATCAAATGTCCAATCATCCAAACGTTCTGCTGTTAAACATGCATCTGCTTTAGGGATATCGGGCCGAAGTGTTAGGAGAATTTTGCATTAAAAATTATAAATTTCACCTGTAAAAACTTATGGTTGTTCAAGAACTTACTAGACAGGACTGGGGAAACCGAGCCACATGTTGTGAGCTCATCCTTGCAAATGTGCCTGCACATGCTGTGCTGGTTTCAAGCGACGAAGCACACTTCCACTTGAATGGCACCGTTAACAAGCAAAACTCCTGTTATTGGGCTGAAATCAATACTCACCAGCTTCACGAAAGACCCCTACACACTCCACATGTTACTGTGTTTTGCATCATTGACAATTTCGGTGTTATTGGGCCTTATTTTTTTTTTAATGAGAAGGGTGTAGAGTTACAGTGACGGTCACTCTGTACGTGCACATGTTTTTCTGGCACCACAACTCGCACAACTTGCCATCCCGGATGCATGGCTTCAACAGGATGGCGCCACCGCTCACACAGCGCAGGTCTCATTGGCTGCTTTGAGAGAATTGTTCCCTGGCCGCGTGGTCGAATTACATGGNTGTTATTGGGCTGAAATCAATACTCACCAGCTTCACGAAAGACCCCTACACACTCCACATGTTACTGTGTTTTGCGTCATTGACAATTTCGGTGTTATTGGGCCTTATATTTTTTTAATGAGAAGGGTGTAGAGTTACAGTGACGGTCACTCGGCACGTGCAAATGTTTTTCTGGCACCACAACTCGCACAACTTGCCATCCCGGATGCATGGCTTCAACAGGATGGCGCCACCGCTCACACAGCGCAGGTCTCATTGGCTGCTTTGAGAGAATTGTTCCCTGGCGCGTGGTCGCATTACATGGTGACATCAGGTGGCCCTCACGGTCGCCCAGATCCGAGCCCTTGCGTTGTCTTTCTCTGGGGACACCTCAAGGCTAATGTTTACAGCTATCTTCCACGACCCACTGACCAACTGGAAGCTGCAATACGCCAAGAAATTGCCAACATTACGTTGCAACTCACCCTGCGCGTGATGGAACACTTCCGAACACGTTTGAATATATGCATAATGAATGGCGGCCATCATTTGGACATCATTTACAAGACCTAGTGCAAATAAACTGAATTGTATGGCAAACCATATTTTGTATTAAATGTCTGCCTACAATTAATATTGCTTTTCTTCTTGCCCTTCAAAAAGTGGGAGGTTTCTTTATGCTAGATCTTGTATAAAGTATTTTATTCGATTGAGAAGGACAACCACTTCTATACAAAATGCTGTTACAATTGTCTCTCCGGTGTAGTTTACNAGTATTTTATTCGATTGAGAAGGACAACCACTTCTATACAAAATGCTGTTACAATTGTCTCTCCGGTGTAGTTTACATTTGCAGAGGGTTATGAGAGTCTTTCCTCCTTTATCGGACAGAAAATTGTGTTCTTGTGTGACTGCTAAACTTGGTCAATGCGCTGATCATTTGCAGCTAAGCGAAGAAGCACAGACTACAAAGTAACAGTTTATAGGTTTCATAACTATAGCCTACACTCTCTCAGTCANCAGCTAAGCGAAGAAGCACAGACTACAAAGTAACAGTTTATAGGTTTCATAACTATAGCCTACACTCTCTCAGTCAGAAACGCCCAGCATAATCCATACATTTGCCGCAGTGTTAACTTTAGTGCAGTTTTTGCACCAGTCAGCAAAATTCGCGATATCTTCACAACAGCAAGGTCACCAAGTTCCTGAGTCGAGAAATAATACGAATGCACATTTTGCAGACGAATTAAACACGATGGCCTTGAACAAATATGGTTTCGTGCTTTTGCCTCAAATGAAGTCGTAACAACCCCACTTCGTGCGTGAACGTAACAGATCTACATAGTTAAAAAAATATATATAGATGTATGAAATGAAATGCATATAGTCGCCGTGAACAATCACTTTCATTCCCTTTTTTCAAACAAAGACCGTTCCAGCCGAGTATAAACAATCGTAAGCTATAAAAACTTCTTTCAACACGACAAAAACGTATAGTATAACATCGAGGTTCTCAATAAGCCGAGTCTTTAATGTATNATAAAAACTTCTTTCAACACGACAAAAACGTATAGTATAACATCGAGGTTCTCAATAAGCCGAGTCTTTAATGTATCATGGCAGCTAAGGTAAGAAATAATAGCTTAGCAATTTGTACACCGGATCATAGCAGCAATCATTACCGGTTCGAGTCTAGGGTGCGTTACGGGTGTCACATATTAATTTATTTTGTATGTATACCCCGTTTATAATCAGCCAAGACTTTCGTGTGTTTTAACGAACAATAATAATTAATGTACAATNATAAAAACTTCTTTCAACACGACAAAAACGTATAGTATAACATCGAGGTTCTCAATAAGCCGAGTCTTTAATGTACCATGGCAGCTAAGGTAAGAAATAATAGCTTAGCAATTTGTACACCGGATCATAGCAGCAATCATTACCGGTTCGAGTCTAGGGTGCGTTACGGGTGTCACATATTAATTTCTTTTGTATGTATACCCCGTTTATAATCAGCCAAGACTTTCGTGTGTTTTAACGAACAATAATAATTAATGTACAATNTTTTGTATGTATACCCCGTTTATAATCAGCCAAGACTTTCGTGTGTTTTAACGAACAATAATAATTAATGTACAATTGGCAAACAAAATCAGGCTGTGAAATCACATCCTTTAACGTAAATGTAGGTAGTACACAAGCAGCTTTCGATTAGCGTATCAGCATAAAGGAGTGTTATAAGAACAAATGAAAATAATTATAAACCCTTATTTACTATTATGTTATTATAGAGAGCGAAGTTATGAATAAAGACCTGCAAAATACGCTTTATTATTTAGCGCCGCGCTAGACTTTCCGGTACGTAAGGTCCAAAGAGCTGTCTACCAAAAGCTTGTACCACGGATTTTAAAGGGGGAATCAAGTGTTATTTTCCTTCTCTGTGCATCAGTTTTAAAGCTAACCGTTTGAAACAAAAAAAAATTGGTTGTCTGTAAAGTCGGTTTACTGACGATAGTTGAACGTGACAACGTCTTAAGAAAATACTGATGGAATGGTAGCATTTTTCAAAAGAAAATTTTAATTTCATTTGTTTAATAGATTTGTATGTATATAGAGAAGGAGGTAATTGGAAATCACAATCGTCAGGCTTTTTTTTTTTCCATGGTGGGATTGTAAGCGGTTCTGCAAAATAAATCGTCGTTCGAAACAATTAAAACATTTTTTTCATAAAATTCTTCATTCAATTCTTCATTTTAAATTTAAAAAATAAAAATACAACAAAATACTTGAATANTTCCAACAAAAAATATTCATTCTTCAATTTTTTTTTGTAAAATGTAAATTTTAATGTTAAATTTGGGAAAAAAAATGATTAAAAATAAAATTGGGCGTGATTTCTTAACGAGTGAGTTTCCTTAAGAAACTTCACGTCAAAGACGTTTTGTTTTAAACGGTTATATATAAAATTGATGCATTAAGAAATAATTTCTAAACATTGGTTCCCCATTTAAAATCTATGGCTGCTATCTAGGGGCAGCGCTATTAAGATACTCGAGTCAGCGTCATTTGTTCATTGGTTGCGGCCTAGATAAAGACATTCCCGTACTGGCAAGGCAGCACGTGATCTACGCACGTCATTAGCGAGTGTTTGTTCACTGGCGCAGAGTTACCCAGACTTGTCAATTAAAGTATGTTCCAATGACAAACGTATTGCATACGTTGGTACACGTGCTTGAAGTATAACGTCTGACCAAATAATAACGCGAATTTTGCATATACCTAGTAACGTGGCTTCCTTTACTTCAATTAGTCTCTAATGCATCTTCTATTTTTGTTTTTATTTGCTATGTCGTTGTTTCCCTTTAAAACTATAAACTTTAATAAAATATCACAAAATGTTTGTCATTTGATTTATTAAAACATTTTTATATTCTCATAATTTTTTATACTGTTTGTGTTTGTCGGAATATTTTTCTTGAGTCGTTACTAGTTATACGTAGACTAATAACGGAAGGAGAAGGATAGCAAAATACCTCTAGCATACAATTAACGAACAACTTATGCATTCCTGTCTTACCCGGGATTCAAACCCGAAGCCCTATATTCCGAAGAAGACGTCTGGTTAACCTAGCTTGTCCACGGCTGTTGCTATCGAATGTGGCAACCTGAAACTTCATATAAATAAAAGCCGCAGTCTACTCGGCCACTACTTATCCTCCCATTTCGTATGCTTAGCTATAACATCACCGGGAATGTATCTACAAGCAGGGAAATATTAAGAGGAGTAAACAGCTGCACGTCCAAGGTCAAGAAGCGAGGGAGCGATACGGGCGACACTAACACGCACGCCTAGTGCCTAATCGCTCATACGAGCAACGCGTGCAATGTTCCCGTCGCAGTCCTGTACTGTGAAAATTAGATACGTAACAGTGGAACTTTATTATACGCCATGAAAACCCACAAATTAAACTACGCCCGTATGTTCGTACTTTTCTCTTGCCGCTTAAGGAAACTGCATAGGCAAGCTTTAAAAATGCGATATTTGACTATTTTCTCGAAATTCTTTCTCCATAAATATGTTTAATATGTTAAAAGTAAAACATAGAGGCATAGATAATTTTTTTTTTTTTTTTTTTTTTTAACTTTTCTTGTGAAAAGTATTTCCATAACATTTATTTACCGAGATACGCGAATACGCGTAAACAACGATTTCACAGAAACTGTGTTGCTGTGGACTCCTCTTAATGCGGTCGCCTAGTTAGGGGCATGTACTTGTGAGTGAGGCAAAAATTGATAAAGCACTACGGGCGACCCCGATGGGCGTATGTAAAGCGGTATCGCCTCTACGCGCAAGGTGCTCAACTGGCTTGCAGTCTTTCCGTCGACGACTCGCCTGAACGTGACTGACTAAGCGGTGACCCTGTAATTTTATTGGATGCGACTCTGTAGCGAAGTCCAATGCATGCCTCTATCGTAATTGCGTATGTATCAGGTCCGTAAATTTTGATACACAGCAGTCTGAAAAAGCAGTTTTTAGCCATGTTGGAAGACAATGTGCGTAATGCCTTGGAAGGTCCATCCCGTCGTCGTCTGGGATGTAGCCTACTTTATTTTCGTAGTTAAACATATTAAGGGCACGTTTAATAGTTTCTTCAAAAAAAAAGAATTTTTCAAACATGCTGCAACGCATTTTAAGCCCCAGGTAGGCGAGTGCCTTAAGTTTGAACTATTATCAGAACATAACGTGCGAAATGCATATTTAATACCAGCACAGCACTCAGAATTGTAGAGCCTATTTCATTGTTGTCCCATGGCCTTGGTAGTGCCATTGAATTTAGGGCGGGGTCACACGGATTTTCAAATGTGGAAAACGTGGAGGACGTTAGGTTTTCTCGGGGTACTCCCATTTTGCTGCCCCTGCATTCCGCCGCTGCTCCACCTCCACCTCACTTCGCCTTCACCGGCGCTCTTAAATGTCGACCTAAACCCCTAACTTATTTTACGTAGTCACAGAATAATGAAAGGAGGTTTTCGGTTCGAATCCTGGCTGAATCACGAGTACAAATTAAAACAATAAAACGCTTTCGCGTAATTTGGATTAGCAGTTGAATGATTGCATGCTAAGACTAGACATTAAACCCTGCAAAATGGTGCAGTGAGTGCGCAGTGGATTTGCATTCGAGTGGACTCGGGTTCGATTCCTGGTCCGGCAATCATGACTTCGGTTCCCCACAGTTTTCCGAAATAACTCCATCAGGTGGAATGCCGGGATTGATCCTTAATTAACCCAGGCCATGGCCGATTCTTTCCCCGTTCTTGATTGCCCGAGCAGTTTGTTCCTTCTATAACAACTTAAGAACGGAAAAATTTGAGATAAATCAGTGAAATGTAGGCTAGAATATAGATCCGTTTGTTTATTCAGGCAGGTGTCTACTTTTAATTGGCTGAGTGATTCCGTAGTGAAAGGCCATGATTAGGACTGCATTTCGTTGTCTGTTTTTTATTGTCTCGTATAGTTCTCGAGGTGTCAAATAGGTAGTGGTCCAATTGCAAAAGTAACACAAATGTTGATGTATTTAAAGCCTAGCTTGTTCTGAAATGAAATGAATATGCGGATAACTCAGGCCTCTCCCTCAGAATACTTAAGAATACAGGAGTGAAACGGCTCCCCACACCGCGCACTCCAGACGTGCATGCCAGAGAAACAGCGTCACTGGCCAGCGACATGTTGAAACGCAGTTTCGCCAGTCAGTCCCTGGTAGCCTACACGCAGGCTGGCAGTCCAACCGATTGGCAACCTTTCGCAGCATGCAGTTGCCAATCAGACACAAGGCCCGTTCCCACACTCTGAAATCGAGACTGTTAAAATGGCTCCAAATCAGCGAATTTGACTGCGGATCTTTGGAAACTGCTCCACTTTAATAAGTAAAATTCTGCTGATCATTTAAGTGGCTGGTATTCGCTGATTACACAGTTATCTCTATTGATTCCAAGTGAGTTGCAGTGGTCTGACGGCAAAACCCCAGTGCATTCCACTGATTCGTCAGCAGATAACAGCTCATTAACAGAAAATTCAGTAAAATAGTTATACTGATTGAAACCACTGATTCAGATTTAGAGTGCAGAGCCTCGCACAGCCAATCAGAGAATGGGTACGCCCGCCTCAAAGGAACCACCCCGCCATCTCGTATCTCTGTGCCTGTCTACTCTGTGCTTTTACTCATGATCCGTGTAGCCCATGAGACGTCAATTCCTGCCCAAGGGCGTCGGAATATTCCCCTGAATAGGTTAGAAAGCATGATCGTGGAGGGGGGAGGGGGGAGAGGAGAGGGACAACGTCATGTAGAGAATTTGGTGACCCTGGTGCCGTATAAAGATTCTCTACCTGAAATTCAGTTTTTAAAACAATTCAATTTATTTTTACATACAAATGGTGCTTTCTATCTACAAATTTTAGAACAAAAAGAAAACCGTTAAATAAAATACCGCATAACATATAGCGATTTTGAACTTGATCAAATATATGTAAAGTATGAAAATCTGAAGTTATACACTTGAAGTCTTCGGTGACCCTTGATAGGATTGGGCGAGGGACAAATAAATGCCTCTCTTGATTCCCTTTTCTCGACGGCCGTGGTTCTGCATGCAGGGCTATGCAATAAGCAGCCCGCCAGACTTCCAGACTGACCCGCGGTTAAAACACTTTAGCAGAATAAAAAAAAAATACATTTGAATACAATTACCTAAATTAACGCCAACTCTAACTATCACTAGCGTAAAACTTGTAATAACATTATATATGATTGAGCCATGGCTTANATAACATTATATATGATTGAGCCATGGCTTAAAGTGAGCGTGAACCTTCAAATATTGTAATTATTTGTAAGTGGCCCGATTGGAAAATTAAATTAATGTTTTTTTTATCTCCCCCCTGACGCCGACCCTTGAGAAATGTAAATGCTCTGACTAAATATATTTTAACGGACGCAGTGACTGGTATGCTCCCAGTAAAGTTGGTAGCAATGCAAGGAAAACATATCCATATTTTAATGTCGAATTAAAAGCATCGTGTTTAAATTTGTGGACATTGAAATTATTTCGTTTGGTTACTGTTGTGTGCACGTGTTAAGAGTTGACACGCGAATTACACATTTATACCTACAACCTTAGTACTTTAACAGTTACACATGACTGACGCAAGAATAAAGTGGCCAGGTCCGTGGTAAGGTACATTTTATACGTAGCATAGGGATAAAAAAGACCATAAAAGTATATCCCAAGTGATGTTTCCAAAGTGCTCAACCACCAAAAACAGCATGCACTTAACATAATACTTATTTACATTTATTTACACAGCCAAACTGAAATGTTGTTAACCTTGTGGTTAATGAAACATTTGTCTGGAGTTGGATTGGCAAAACACTTGAGAAGGAATATCCCAGTGCAGACGTACGAGATCAAACCAGTGACCTACGGAATGCAATTTCTGTCATGCTATTTCACGTCGTAACACGCACGGTACAGTGACGCAACAAAATAAATCAGTTGTATTTAATATTTTCTGACTTCTACTGCGAACACGCATCTCTTGAAAATTGCTATAAACAAACTTAGAAATGAATACTATTTCAGAATTGTATTAAGTGCCATTATAATATCTTCATCCATTTATTTTACAAATTATGTAATATACGAATCACTAAAGTCACCTTCGATTCCCGGCATAGTAAATCCCGGATTTTTGCACGTGCAGTCGTAATCTGAGCTCGCGCACACGGCCAGCTCCGCTGCACCAGGTATTGAATTGGACTTGCCCTAACGCACTGACCGCTAGAGAGAGAAGGGGGGTGGGACTTGTCGCTCCAGCAGCTCGTTTTATTTTTCACACAAGCCAACATATATCTGCAGGTAGCACTACCGACCGCATCGCGTTACTCTGATTGGTTCCATACCTCTGTTACTTGCATACGCACCCGTATGCCAGTTTTTTTGGCTCTGCAGTGTACGTACACACTTGTCTGCATCACCTGTTGCAATTATTTTATGTTTTCCCTTCTAGAAATGTGGCTGGCTCGTGATTCTGAAAGTCCGATGCTGCGGANCATCGTGTTTAAATTTGTGGACATTGAAATTATTTCGTTTGGTTACTGTTGTGTGCACGTGTTAAGAGTTGACACACGAATTACACATTTATACCTACAACCTTAGTACTTTAACAGTTACACATGACTGACGCAAGAATAAAGTGGCCAGGTCCGTGGTAAGGTACATTTTATACGTAGCATATGGATAAAAAAGACCATAAAAGTATATCCCAAGTGATGTTACCAAAGTGCTCAACCACCAAAAACAGCATGCACTTAACATAATACTTATTTACATTTATTTACACAGCAAAACTGAAATGTTGTTAACCTTGTGGTTAATAAATTGGAAACATTTGTCTGGAGTAGGATTGGCAAAACACTTGAGAAGGAATATCCCAGTGCAGACGTACGAGATCAAACCAGTGACCTACGGAATGCAATTTCTGTCATGCTATTTCACGTCGTAACACGCACGGTACAGTGACGCAACAAAATAAATCAGTTGTATTTAATATTTTCTGACTTCTACTGCGAACACGCATCTCTTGAAAATTGCTATAAACAAACTTAGAAATGAATACTATTTCAGAATTGTATTAAGTGCCATTATAATATCTTCATCCATTTATTTTACAAATTATGTAATATACGAATCACTAAGGTCACCTTCGATTCCCGGCATAGTAAATCCCGGATTTTTGCACGTGCAGTCGTAATCTGAGCTCGCACACGGCCAGCTCCGCTGCACCAGGTATTGAATTGGACTTGCCCTAACGCACTGACCGCTAGAGAGAGAAGGGGGGTGGGACTTGTCGCTCCAGCAGCTCGTTTTATTTCTCACACAAGCCAACATATATCTGCAGGTAGCACTACCGACCGCATCGCGTTACTCTGATTGGTTCCATACCTCTGTTACTTGCATACGCACCCCTATGCCAGTTTTTTTGGCTCTCCAGTGTACGTACACACTAGTCTGCATTACCTGTTGCAATTATTTTATGTTTTCCCTTCTAGAAATGTGGCTGGCTCGTGATTCTGAAAGTCCGATGCTGCGGATTCGATGTGAGAGAAAATGCCGCAACCCCCTTTCTCTTATAATGAACACACATGAATATTTTTTTATTCGTGACTGTAATAGATTCTCGTAAAATAGCAGCGTGAGTTTACATTATCTAGGTGGTGTGCAAGCTTAAATAATAATAAAAGTAAATTTTATTTTATTTTGAAACAAAGCGAGTTGCTAGGGCAAGTTGGAACAAGTAAGGACTCGACCAAGAAACCATCCCGGCATTCGCCTGAAGTGATTCTTAAAATAGAAATTTGGGCCGAACGAGTCGAATATCGAACCCGGCTCCCCTTGAACATGGGTGTTCCCTGGGCAGGCATGCCAGTGTTTCACATATACATACGAACGCTACATTTTCGAAAGGGCAGAAGCGAGAGTTAAATCACCCATTATCGGTGTTCGTTTTTGTGACAAACTTTGTGCACCTCCATTATGCCTAAATAGAGTTCTAATGCTTGCTAGCATACTTGCGCTCTACCAGCCCCTCGTGATGCCATGAAGATACAAAATCTCGTATAATGCAAGTACATAAGCAATAGATTCACAAAAAAAAAACTCATGTTTAGGCACATGAGGTTTATTACCCTTGCAAAATAAAAAAAGTATCAGGATGCAGGAGAGATTACTCAGGTCAGAAGGCCTACTGCAATCTGCGAAATTATGAAGATTTGGACACATCAGTTCAGGCTCCCCATCGGAAACGGCACACCAGGCCCATTTTGCAACGATGACCTCTTCCACGGTGTCACATAAGAGGGGGACTGCAGTGGCTAGAGATCTCGTTTTCCATCATGAGTACGCGTACAGCATCCTTTCTTTTGTACACACATTTTCACACAGGAGGTCCACCTCAACACCAGCCCATTCTTCACTTGGCCTTTTCCCCCCAACACGACGAGACATGTTCGATTCCCGGCAGGGTCGCTCCCAGATTTTCGCCCTTTCATTCCTCAAAAACATTCCTTCCTCAGTTCGTATGTTTATCAAGCAACATTCAGCCGACTTAAACAGCCCAGGAAAGACATGATACTTTAGATTGTACCATATTCCCCGGAACGCATTTTCTCTTTCAATTTTTCTTTAAAATAGACCCTATCATTATATTTTATTCATCATTGAAATAATAAGATTTTCATAAAAGCAGTAGGGTAAAGTTCAATGAATTAAATGTGCACAACTAAGAACACATAAATGTATTATCATAATTTTTCCATGCATTCAATCTTTTCATTTCTCTGATGTTTGCATATGGTGGATAGTACACAATGGTTTCATTCTATGTAACCTCTTTTCTTAAGTTCACCGATGATTAAATATCTCTCCTTACTGTGCAAGGCAATCAAATGTCTGAGTCTATCAACACGTTCATTGGAGTCTTCAGAAAATATGTAGTCGGTGTTCTTGTCGTCTTCTGCATTATTCATGGCACTTTTTTCAGCAAAGCTGGTGAGGAGATGTGTGAGGACGTCGAAAAAACCGCCAGTTTTCACCGTCAACACTGTCTTTATTATCGTATACATGGCACTTCCCTTTTTCGCAACTCTTCGAGCCGGAACGAAATCTCATAAACCCTGTAGAAACTAAGGAAAAATCACTCAGATATGACTCCCTATAACCTTTTTTTTATCAACAGAATATTCTCAGAACACACAGCAAGCAGCGTCGCTTCGATTGTGATTAGCAGAGGTATTAACGGGGAAGCATGACATGCAAAAATAGCGTCTCATGAAACCTGATATGTATCGACTCGGGAAATAATTGTTGAAATACTACTGACGTCGATACCAAGCACGATGGAAAAACATCACTTTGAATATTTAAGAAAAAAAAATCTTATCTGAAAACCTTACTGTCGGGTATAACAGAGATCACGATCAGATAATTAATATATGATTGTAAATATGCATCAAATCGGTTTTTAACCATGGCGATTACATTCAGGCACAACTTCATGTTTGTTAATAATGCCTTGCGCCCTAGGGTGAAAACGAACCCATGCTTACACAAGTAAAAGTTCTCAATATCGCACCTCAGTCCTTCACCAGAGATAAAGTAATTATTTATTTCATTAAAATGACGGCAGCTATAAATGCAAGCCCTATTCCCGATGCATTAATATTTACAAACTGTTTTGTAAACACTGAGATAATCACCGTCCCAGAGAACCACGAAACGTGGCGGTGGAGATCAGACACCACTTTTATAATGATTATTTCGCACCGACACAGGACCGGACACATTCAATACTTCACACCGTCCTCTCGACAGCAGTTGCACAGTTACCAGAGCGTACGCCTCCCATCAAGGCGAGCTAGGTTCGATTCCCGGCAGGGGTCGCACCTGTATTTTTGCGCATGTGGGAAACGTNACGCCTCCCATCAAGGCGAGCTAGGTTCGATTCCCGGCAGGGGTCGCACCTGTATTTTTGCGCATGTGGGAAACGTGATTGATTCCATTGTCAACAGTATCACCCGTGATGGACTTGGCTATGTCCGGCAGATTTTCTCGGGACACCTTCTTCGCCAACCTAAACGTTCTCACCCATTTCAGCTGCTAAGCTCTCTCTCAAATCAAAATNTTTCTCGGGACACCTTCTTCGCCAACCTAAACGTTCTCACCCATTTCAGCTGCTAAGCTCTCTCTCAAATCAAAATACACTGTGTCGCCTGAAAAAAAAAAATGTACTGGTGTGGGTGGGTGGGTAGCCCACCACAATATTTTCGTGCTTTAAAAAAATCGCTTAATGCCAATGTTAAATAATGCAATTAGTATACTACAGTCCCTGCTACAACGACATCGACTGGAGTACACCACATTGGTTTCGGCCTTGGAGCTGCGATTCGGNGTATACTACAGTCCCTGCTACAACGACATCGACTGGAGTACACCACATTGGTTTCGGCCTTGGAGCTGCGATTCGGCGACCGATACCTGCGACACGCCCACCATGCCCAACGGTAAATTCGCATCCAGCGACCAGGGGAACCACTGCATGAGTTGTGGCAGGACATAGTGAGACTTTCACACCTGTCTCTGGAGGGATGCTCTGAAGAGGCACGAGATGTTATCGCATTAGGTTTCTTCGTCGATGCTATCGCTGACACCGAGGTGCGGCAAGCTGTACGCTTGTCTGCGCCTCACACCATCCAGAATACCTTTGCTCGAGCACTGGAGGTGGAGTCAGCACGACAGACGTCAGTGCCCCGATGTCCAGTGAGGGCTGCGATGCTGAATGGAGAGGACAACAGTGTCAAGAGGATGCTGAAGGACTTGCAGACGACCATGAGGGACATCGCCTCCAGGATCCGCGCTATGGAGATTCGCTGTCCCCTACCCAAACAGCCGAAATGTTGGCCGTGTGGACAGCCGGGGCACCTGAGACCCAACTGTCTTCAGCAGCAGCAACATCAGCAGCAACCAGGGAGCAGGCAGCAAGGGGCAGGTGAGAGTGCAACATCTTCGGGAAACTTTTAAGCACCAATCTTGAGGGGCAAAGATCGGTGATTGCTGGAGGGAAGGCCCCAATGTTTTTGCAGGTGCGTACAATGAAACAAGACTTGGATGTCATATTGGTGGAGGGGAGCCTAGATGATTTTTCTTGTCACATGGTCGTTGACCCAGGGGCGACTATACCGGTGGTAAGACCAGAAATTCTCGGGCCTTACCCCCAGCGATCACCCGATAAGAGTATGGATCACTGCTGTTTAACTACAGTAACGGACGAGACCACACCAGTCAGAGGCAAGAGAAGGGTATTCTTACAGCTCGGTAACCTTAACATAGAGCACGATATTTACATAGCAGAAATAGAGGACGAATGCATTTTGGGTCTGATGTATTATGTAAGCTGGGGTGTTGTATCGATACTCGAATGGGGGTGTTACAGGTAGGAAATACCGAGTTGGTAGCGTCAACACGATGAGATTTATCTTCGCCAATGAGCTGTCCAGTACTGTGTAATCAGTCGACTGTGCTCCCTGCTTCTAGCGAAGTTGTTATTCCAGGC
This sequence comes from Clitarchus hookeri, assembly GCA_002778355.1. Taxonomy (NCBI): domain Eukaryota; kingdom Metazoa; phylum Arthropoda; class Insecta; order Phasmatodea; family Phasmatidae; genus Clitarchus; species Clitarchus hookeri. The sequence goes on from NQII01003945.1 coordinate 146,638, forward strand.
AGATGCAAGGAAAAATTTGTCAGGCAATTGGGTATAATTGAACCAGCCCAGAAAGGTGGCATTTTGCCAGATTGTGTTATTGTAGCAAGGACTTTGATTTCTTCCAAATTTGACAGTTTACCTGTTAGAATGATTAATTTATCTGACCGTGCTCTCCATCTTTAGGAAGGGGTCACAATAGGGGTTTGCAAGCAGGTATTGCAGGTACTTCCCAATGGTCGAAAAGTTTCAATATCACAAAATACCGAATGTCTTATACCAGATGCTCTGGGGAACTGCTGACAAGAACAAGAGAAAACCTCAACTGGCGACCAAAGAGGGCAGTTTCAGTATTGCTACAGAGAAACAGAGTTTTTTTCTCCTGTGAGTCTAATGACCTTGTCAGGACTAATGTTGCATGCCACCACATCGACACAGGGGATACCAGGTCCATAAAGCAGCCACCAAAGCGACTACGGCTAGCTTCACATGAGATGGTTGATAGTATTCTGAAAGAGATGAGGGGTTTAGATGTGATAGAGCTATCAGTCAGTCCATCATGGTCTTCTCCCATTGTGCTAGTTAAAAAGAAAGATGGCTCTATTAAATTTTGTGTTGATTACTGCCAACTTAATAATGTGACCAAAAGATTCTTGCCCACTCCTTAGGATAGACGACACACTGAATAGCTTATCCGGTTCACAGTGGTTTTCTACATTCTACATGGAGAGNGCCCACTCCTTAGGATAGACGACACACTGAATAGCTTATCCGGTTCACAGTGGTTTTCTACATTCTACATGGAGAGCAGGTATTCGTAGTGTGAGATAGCCCCAGAAGACAAAGGAAAGACGGCCTTTTGCGTCCAAGGGAAAGGAAACTGGCAATTGAAGGTTATGCCCTATGGGCTATGCAATGCTCATGCCACCATCGAACGACTGATGAAGAAAGTTCTTCCCTTAGATGTTTGCCAGGTGTACCTAGACGACATTGTGGTCACGGGAAGAACATTTGCAGAGCACCTGACATGTCNCCCTTAGATGTTTGCCAGGTGTACCTAGACGACATTGTGGTCACGGGAAGAACATTTGCAGAGCACCTGACATGTCTAGATTCTGTGTTTCAGAAAGCCGCTGCAGCCAATCTGAAATTAGTTCCTACGAAATTCCACCTTTTCCAAAAGAAAATTAATTTCTTGGGCCATGCTGTGTCGGCCCATGGCATTGAAACAGACCCTGAGAAGACCAAAGCAATAAGAGATTGGCCTCTACCAATGGATAAAACTGAAATGCGAAGTTTCCTGGGCGTATGTACTTACTACAGTCGATTTGCGCCCGGGTTTGCCACGATCGTCACTGAGGCAAAAAGAAAATTTTATTGGACCCCAGAGTGCGAAATTGCTTTTAATAGACTAAAGTAAATTCTGATATCTCCCACAGTACTAGGGTACACAGAGAGGGGGAATTCATTCTGAATACTGATGCTAATGATGTAGGTATCGGGGTTGTGCTATCTCAGATTCAGGATGGGAAGGAGAGGCCATTGGAATACTTCAGTAATGTGCTACACAAGCCTGAGAAAAATTGCTGTGACATACAGGAAGCTTCTGGAAGTGATGAAGTCAACTACACATTTTCATTTATATCTGTATGGCAGACACTTCACCCTGAGAACTGATCATGCTTCTTTATGCTGACTACTAAATTTCAAGAACCCCAAAGGTCAAATAACCCGGTGTATACAGCACCTGCAAGAATATGACTTTGAAATACATCACAGGTCTGGACGCCTTCACAGTAATGCAGATGTACTTTCCAGGAGACCATGTGAACCATTCTGTTGTCATTGTGAACATCAGGAGAAAAAGGGTAGTGTATCGTGGAAAGCAAGGAGTACAAGAATTCAAGACCCTGTATCTTGCGATGGGTCACCTACATGGGACGAAAAGGACCTTAGAAATGATCAGCTAAGTGACGCCACCTTGCGTCCAATATTGGAGTGGAAGGGAACCGAGCATCGACCAAGAAGGAAGGAGATATCCAGCCTAGGCATGACAGTCAAGGCATACTGTGCACATTGGAATTCCCTTGATGTGAAGAATGGTGTGCTTTATAGGAACTTGAAAAGTAATGATGGGAAACAAAGTAATATACAATTGGTTCTACTAGAGTGCCGAATCCCAGAGGTGCTAAGAGAACTCACAAAACAGCAGCAGGGGGCCACTTCAGTGTAAATAAGACACTTTACAGAGTTCGAATGAGATTCTGTTGGCTGCATTGTCGGGAGGATGTTGAGAAATTGTGCCGTCTGTGTGATGCATGTACCGCGAGGAAGGGCCGAGGGTTAAGGGACGAGGCCCCCCTTCAGAAATACCATGTTGGAGCCCCATTCGAGAGGATGGCAGTGGACATTCTCGGACCAATACCAATCATTGAGATGGGGAATAGGCACCTTCTTGTTGCACCAGACTATTTCACAAAGTGTCCCGAGGTCATACCGGTGCCAAACCAAGATACTTGCACGGTAGCTGATGCACTTGTAGATCATGTTTTCTCCAGGTTTGGTGTGCCACTTGAGCTTCATTCTGATCACGGACGAAATTTTGAAGAAACTCTTTTCCAAGAGGTAACGACGATTTTAGGAATGAAGAAAACCCGTACCACAGCATTACACCCTCAGTCGGTTGGGATGGCCGAGAGGCTAAATCGTACCGTGGAACAGTATCTGGCGATCTTTATGGAAGACAACCAGAAATATTGGGACTCCAAGGTACCCTTATTTCTCCAAGTATATCACTCGATGGTCCATGAGTGCACAAGAGTGATGTTTGGGAGAGAGCTCCGTCTCCCTGGTGACCTGCTGTTCGGACGTCCAGTGGAAGAAGAAGTAGTCACCCCAGAATATGCCATTAAACTACATCAAATGTTACTCGACATTCATGAGTTTGCACTGAGGCACCTTAAAATTAATAGTGACAGAATTAAACCACGATATTACCGGAGGATGCCTGAAGAGAATTTTCAATAAAGACAGCTGGTGTGGTTGCACAGCACTCAGAGGCGTAAGGGATATTGCCTGAAGCTAAAGAAATGTCGGGAAGGCCCGTACAGGATCCTGAAACAGATAAATGTTGTGGTATACCAGATATGTCAACAGGGCTCTCGGGCGAAGCCTAAGGTTGTTCACATTGACCGTCTGGAGCTCTACGAAGGCCCTGATGTTGAAGAGTTTGTTCAGGACGAACAGACTTAAGGGGGAGGCAGTGTTACGCGCTGCAGCTCGTACCTGCCGTGAGCTCCTGTTATGCGCGGTCCGGCTCTGTGGGGGATGACCCAACTCGATACTCCCCCCCCCCC
>NQII01003945.1:149988-160676 GCA_002778355.1 Clitarchus hookeri
CCCCTAAGCCAGACCCACTCGCTGTCTCGTCGCCATCCGCCCCTCACCCCTGGAAGCCGGGAGAATGACTGACAGCGATGACGCAGCTGGCATCACAGCCCCTCCTCCTCCCCCTAGCGGAAAATCCAACAAGTGTAGAGGATACGCGAGAATATTCTGGGAATTAGAACATTCGATGCAACGCAGCATCTAGAGAAATTTCTGGGCGATGGCCTACGACCCTATTAATACTAGCCACAGCTGGACTGTCGGCAGTCTTTCTGTGGACGCCAAGTGGCTTAGTACGGTATACAGGCGAAGACGTGTGCGGCGAGAGACATCGGTGAAGAGGATGGACAACGACGGGAAATTACGAGGTGATTGCGGACGAGGTTTTCGTGTTGTGAATGGACGAGAGGGCATGATACCCAACAAGTGAAGGCTACTGTGAGTGAGGGTGATCGGAGAACTCTAGAACATTGCGAACTGGTGGGACCTGGACTAAACTGAGGTGGGACTGAATAACATGTGATACAGACTTTATTGTAAATATTGGAACTATCAAATATGGACATATAATTGTAAAATAATTGAATATGTTTAATACACTGTCTATTGCCACAGATTTCTAATTATTTAAATACGTTAATTTCTTTGAGGTTACTGCAAATTATATTGATTGAAGTCTTTAATTGTAAACAGCAAGTGATATCAATTTATTGTGAGATGTTGAGTCGAAAGAATTTTGTTTGTAGTTATTGTAAGTAAAACTAGAAAATTATATTGAAACATTTTATTTAATTAACACCTCCATCCCTGAAATAACTTGGTTTAGTCCACTGACTTTGAGAGAAAATTGTAACAATATTAATAAAAACCAGAGGTTACACAATTAAATTATAAATAAAAGGAAGTTAAATGAAAGAGATGAAATAGGCAGATTTATGACCTTGTATTTTAAAACCAAATTTGTAAACATAAAAGTTTTTTACAATACTTAAGATAAAATTATTAAAATTGNATGACCTTGTATTTTAAAACCAAATTTGTAAACATAAAAGTTTTTTACAATACTTAAGATAAAATTATTAAAATTGTACAAAATTAAACTGAGTAGAAAAATGAACGTGTATCAAAGAAACTGTGAAAAAAGGGGTCCTTTATAACCAGCTGTTCATTCATTTTAATAACATTTACATTTGACATTAATTTTACATTAGTCTCTTGATCATAATTAATTTCAAATTTAAATGATCTGGCAATCCAAAAAAAATCTCTTTGCATGACAAAAATACGTTCATTCCGTGACTTAAATAGTTCCAAAAAATTATTTCTTGACTTTCAATTGATCTACATGTTCTGTCGCGCGACACATAATTATGAAGAAAAAAAATTTCAATTAAACCAGTTGTGGTTGAGGTAAATAGTAGTGGTTGAACCAACTCAGTCTAGATTATCTAGAAATCACCATAAATGGAATAGACGCCGAATTCGTCCCACTGAAATATAAGTTAATCCATTTTTGCAGAGCCCACACGAAACCCAGGAAAGTTTTTGAAACAAAGAATCAAAAAAGGAGAACATTAAATACCCTCTGCAAACGGAGGAAAATAAATTCTTAATTATTGATTGAGCACGAGCGTGTTACATATATACAAAACCGCCTGTGAACAAACTTAACCATATGAGGGTTCGGAGAAACTTAGTAGAAGAGCATCGTCGGCTGGTAGCCAAGAAAGCAATCAATACCGCATAATCTGCGCTAATATGCACTGCTCTGAACTTGGACTACGTTACTTAATTTAAAAAAATGTAGTCTGCGCACTCAGTGACTACGCCCTTCAAGACAAGGATGCACTGCGTCAGCGGTAGAATGCGAAGAAGGCAGGCCGCGCTGCTATCTGTTGAGAAATGCAAAAGGCTCAAACCTCGCCCTTTCATGCCACGCACGCCATCTATCCGGTCTTTCCCGAAGCATTATATGCCAGAAAAGAATAGCTTTCGTGTGAAATAAATTTACGAACAGATAACAATAGTTTTATTTTTCCGCGAGCTCTGCATACTTTTTAAAGTAACATATATTTCGTGTACAGCGATTTTGAGTACTAGTAATTTCTATTCGGCCGGTAATCGTTCGTCTACGTAAATAATAAAACCCATTTCCATGTTTCCGTGTTGTTACTATATTGTATTAATAAAACGAATAAAGTAAGACGCGCGTGAATAGTTTTTAAGCAATTTTTTATGTTATTCCACATCACATATTTCCAACTCGAACTGTTTAGTATCAGAAATAGCAGAATTGCTGCTTTGCAATCAATAGCCGTCGGTGAGTTGTTGGCGAATAAAAGTGCGTTGTCAATCAAGTTTCCCTAATTACTTTTAGTTCCAGTTATATTAGCTATGGCGTCCAAAGTGTGATAATAGCTACAACTACCGTCTCGCAAATGTTAACCCAAATTCGCTGTCTCAGACAAATTAAAAAAGAATTAGCAAATATTTCACTTTTTGCAAGGTTTTCTGTTTTCACTTTTGAAACCTACACATTTTTTTTTAGACAGATGTGAGCATATAAATACCTTAAAATTGGTTTAGCATTACAATGGAAAGTGGATTATCTGACAGTGTGTTAATAAAATAAATATACAGCCACCACTCGATGCACCAGCTGATGGCGAAAGGATACATAAACGAAAATTAAACATTGATGTTACTTTTGTCGAACTGTCAAAATCTCGCCACCTTATATGAAACAGACTATATGTGGGTATACTTCATTTCATATAAGTTGGCCAGATTCTGACAGTCAGTGAGTGGCAATTTGATGTATATGAAACAAACAAAGTGCCATTTACAAAATCCTGTATCAGCTGATGCACGAACGAACAAAAGTTAATATTACATTGGCTATTCTGAGTGCACTGCCGACGCACATTAGGCCAGCAGAAAATACGGGATAAGAAAGAGTTCATAAATTAATTAATACATTTTATTTTACGTGGTCATAAAACAGCGGTTTTTAATGTTAGAAACTAAAGTTCACGCTAAAGTAGAAATGTATAGGTGTTCAAAATGAAAGACAAATTAAAACTATCCGTATCCAAACGAAATCCAATTTCAAAACCTTTTTTCACGTCTTAATCGCCTCTCTCCAACTGCGCTTTACTTACGTGCTTGATATTCATTCCAAAAGCATACAGAAATATTGTATAATATTGTTGAATAATTTTTTCTAATAACTTGACGAAATATATTTCAAATTCATGTTATTCCGAGCCAGTAATAGAAGAACAGTCAACTTAAAAAAGACGCTATATATTGGGCAAAGTAAGCGGCTCAGACCTCGCTCTGACATGTTGTGCGCGCCATCTATCGGATCTTTTCCGAAGCATTACCAGCCAGAAAAGAATAGCAGTTGTTTGCATTATATAATAAACATCCTAACAGATACCAATAGTTTTATTTTTCGTGAGGTCTGCATAATTTTTAAAGTAACATATTTCGTGTACAGCGATTTTGAGTAGTAGTAATTTCTATTGGGCAGATAATCGTTTGTCTACGTAAATTATACGCCATATTGTTCTCCAAAAACCCATTTCCTTGTTTACGAAGAAAGTGGGACACGCGTGAAAAGTTTTTAAGCAATTATAACGTTATTCCAAGTCACATATTTCCAACTCGAATATATTAGATATAATGTCCAACGTGTGATAATAGCTACAACTACCGTTTCGCAAATTTTATCCCAAATTCACTGTCTCGGACAAATTAAAAAAGAGTTAGCAAATATTACATTTTTTGCAAGGTTTTATATGTTTACTTTTATAACCTACTAATTTTTTTAGACAGATGTCAGTCTAAAATTAATTATTTATATTTTTGCCCCTTAACATAACAATTTACTGATTAATGATCTATGTACACATTACTATTACTACAATTGCAGCTACGTTTTCTGAGTAGCAAGTTTGCCTAAAACGTCCCACGAATAGTAAATTGACAAGGGGTTCAGCTGATAATGACAGCATGAAAATAAACAACATCGTTGCCATGTGGCCGATCAGCCGATGGCGGAAGGATACGTAGTCAGATGTAGTCAGATGTAAACAGTGGCGCTATTTTCGCAGACCTGTCAGAATCTGGCCAACTTACAGAGTATAGGATGCTCTACCGCGAAGAGCGAACAAGTAGGCCTACCGCTAATCTCAGGCTCTCAGAAAAGACGACGAAGCCGTAAACTACCTACGCCACTAGACAGCTATTCCCGAACGCACACAAGTCACAAATATTCGCGCTTTCGAGCGAAGTGGCTGACGTCTAACAGCGGAAATATGTACAATTGTAGCGGATATAAACTGATTTTGCTAATATGACTGACTGCAGGAAAATTAAATGTAATGTTTATGAAAACATACCATTTCTATATGACACTGTGTAAATTCCCCCCCCCCTTAAAATAAGTAACTTAATAGAATTAATATAATTAAGTTCTGCCGTGTAATATCAAGCAAATACCTTGTAAAGAGTTTTTGTTTCTGTTTCAAGGCAGGGTGTCTACACAAATTCCCGAAGCAAAAATAGATGTAAAATGGCTGGTAACATGCGTTGGGAATAGGCTGATGATAATCATACATGATTTATATGAAGAAAAAAAACAGACGAAAACTTATATTTGGATTTATATTTGCTGACAAAAATAAATTAAGTTTTTTTTGTAATTTATTGGACTATAATCCTCAACTTACAGTAGTGATATTGAAGAATCTCATAAGCAAAATGCAGCATACATACTGAAAAAACTAATAGAACAATCTACACAGTTGCATTCTCTGATGCACAGATATAAGCAAAGAAATTAATTTATTATTTTCTTGTTAACAGATATTTACAGCACGAGTTCCATATGACTATATTAATCACCGCGGCGAACAGGCAGCTGGACGTCTCTGGAAGAACCTGGATGTAGATCTGCAACGCAAAACTTAATTACGTACACAATTATATTGTCAGTGGCGAGGGGAGGGAAAATCACCTTTTTTTCTCAAAAAATAGAACATGTATGAAAACGAGTCTGCAAGGGGATATTATATTCAACTGATTTTCTAAAAAAAAACCGACAGTGTGAAGGCTTATGAGAAACAGAAAAATGTTGAAATAGAAAAATGTAATGATAAAAATTTTAACTTTAATGAACTGACAAAACCTTTCAAAATATCTCGATGGTTAACATGTAAAAAGGGGAAAAAATAATTGGTTCACCTACTATCCCAGCTGAATAAAAAGTGTTTCATTAACTGTCCTTTGTTAAAGTGGAAAAAAGAACGTAACACTGAAACGCTCATGTGTAATACTGTTTCAGCATACACTGTAAGACCAAAAATGCAGTTCTCATAACTTTTTGCAGTTTTTTTTTAAATATGCTGTTCTTAATCATTACCGAGCTGCATATAAATCTGCCAAAGAAACATGTACTTTTTAATATGTTACTCCCTGACATAGTTACTCACTGCAGAGCCTTATTAGTTTCATTTTCACTTTACTTAACAATGTCACACTCCAACCAAATGCGATATTAATAATTTCCAAACATTCAACAAATGAGTATATAAAATCCCTGACATAATCAATTATTTCATGCAATTAAAATACAGGCTCAAAAATTCCTGTTTCTTGGCCAAATATGTATCCAAAAAAAAATACAAAATTCACGTTTTACTGTAATATTCAATGTAACTTGTGTTATCGTTATGACCTTTATACCCGCCATTTTCACCGATATCGCAGTAGTGCTGTGCTCTGGAGGTATATAAAATGCCAATATATTTTGTAATGTGTCTGGTATCGTTTCGTTAGTATTACTTTAAAATTACGTACGTATATTTTGCATTGTAGACACAATATTCTACATGCAAAGAAATTTACCTTAACTTACATACTGAGTTTCTTCTACTTTCGTTGATGCTAATTGCTGTATTTACCCAATTACTTAGCATTTACAATTGAAGAGGAGACTATAAACATGGTCGTGCTAACTTTGGAACAAAAAATACATTTTTCCATGAACCCGTTTACTGGATAAACTGTTAATATGATGCGAGATTTTATTTGGGACATCAGATTTTCTAATAATAAATATATCCACAAATAAGGAAATTTATAAATAAAAAAGGCTGTCAACCACAAAAATATGGTAGATAGCAGACTTGAAGTTCTCAACACTTAGGCATTATAAATTACCCAGTTCTCCCAAGATTGTTTACAGTCGAACATTGAATGAATTGGTATATACTATGTTATTGTAGTTAATTTTTGCGGCAGAACTGGGCGATTTTTTTAAGAGGGAGGCTTGCCTCTATCGCCCATTCCTCCCCCCTCCGTGGACCCGACCATGTATTTCATTTGCACCACAAACGCATGTATGTATGCATACACGCAGAGCTATACAGGCCTATTTGAATACTACCGACAAACTACTGCTGCATGTTCATCACGACAAAATAAGGTAAACCATTTGTATGCAAATTGTCTAATTTGACTCCAGAGGGCGATAAACGCCATAGGAATTATATATGAGTCACCATTTAATTTTAAATATTAGATGAACTATTTAAGATTGAACTCTGAATTCTGCATAATGTGTTACCGAACAAAGATACGAAAACACCGCAAAACCTATACTCAACAATAATTTGTCGTAAAAAAATTTTTTTTACCTTATTTTGCACTGATTTTTACGATGCAGAACCATAACTGAGTTCGTAAAGGCAAGTTATTAATTTCATGTTGAAAATGACAAAACAGGTCGCCTTGTATCATTAGCTTAAACCTCATCGTTTTCGAGAAATTTGTTTTAGAAATCAGTTTTAGAACGAAGAATTGAAATACCCTACTGGAAGGCAACATGCACAACGCACAATATGTCAGGGCTGTAGTAGATCAGAAACAGTGATTCCACAGGAAATTATAATCCTATGAAAAATTCACGAAGAAATGTTTTAATTCGCAATAAAGGCAAAATAATCGCATTTGTCTGTAGTCGTTTTTATGAATGGAAGCTCGTCAGTCCTAGCAAATTTTGGCCGTCATACAGCCCCATCAGTGATAAATAACACAAGTATTGCCGATTTAACTATGGAGTGGGGTAGAGAGTTTTGGGCGGCTATTAACATCGAGGTCTTGAGAGCCGACGAGGGAGAAGTGAGATGAGCACGTAGCAGCGCCGGAATGCAAGGGCGGGGGAAACGGAGAACCCCGACGATTCGCACATGAGCAAGTCCGGGAACGACCCGNCCCCCCCCCCTTAAAATAAGTAACTTAATAGAATTAATATAATTAAGTTCTGCCGTGTAATATCAAGCAAATACCTTGTAAAGAGTTTTTGTTTCTGTTTCAAGGCAGGGTGTCTACACAAATTCCCGAAGCAAAAATAGATGTAAAATGGCTGGTAACATGCGTTGGGAATAGGCTGATGATAATCATACATGATTTATATGAAGAAAAAAAANAGATGTAAAATGGCTGGTAACATGCGTTGGGAATAGGCTGATGATAATCATACATGATTTATATGAAGAAAAAAAAACAGACGAAAACTTATATTTGGATTTATATTTGCTGACAAAAATAAATTAAGTTTTTTTGTAATTTATTGGACTATAATCCTCAACTTACAGTAGTGATATTGAAGAATCTCATAAGCAAAATGCAGCCTACATACTGAAAAAACTAATAGAACAATCTACACAGTTGCATTCTCTGATGCACAGATATAAGCAAAGAAATTAATTTATTATTTTCTTGTTAACAGATATTTACAGCACGAGTTCCATATGACTATATTAATCACCGCGGCGAACAGGCAGCTGGACGTCTCTGGAAGAACCTGGATGTAGATCTGCAACGCAAAACTTAATTACGTACACAATTATATTGTCAGTGGCGAGGGGAGGGGAAATCACCTTTTTTTCTCAAAAAATAGAACATGTATGAAAACGAGTCTGCAAGGGGATATTATATTCAACTGATTTTCTAAAAAAAAAACCGACAGTGTGAAGGCTTATGAGAAACAGAAAAATGTTGAAATAGAAAAATGTAATTATACAAATTTTAACTTTAATGAACTGACAAAACCTTTCAAAATATCTCGATGGTTAACATGTAAAAAGGGGAAAAAATAATTGGTTCACCTACTATCCCAGCTGAATTAAAAGTGTTTCATTAACTGTCCTTTGTTAAAGTGGAAAAAAGAACGTAACACTGAAACGCTCATGTGTAATACTGTNAAAAGTGTTTCATTAACTGTCCTTTGTTAAAGTGGAAAAAAGAACGTAACACTGAAACGCTCATGTGTAATACTGTTTCAGCATACACTGTAAGACCAAAAATGCAGTTCTCATAACTTTTTGCAGTTTTTTTTTAAATATGCTGTTCTTAATCATTACCGAGCTGCATATAAATCTGCCAAAGAAACATGTACTTTTTAATATGTTACTCCCTGACATAGTTACTCACTGCAGAGCCTTATTAGTTTCATTTTCACTTTACTTAACAATGTCACACTCCAACCAAATGCGATATTAATAATTTCCAAACATTCAACAAATGAGTATATAAAATCCCTGACATAATCAATTATTTCATGCAATTAAAATACAGGCTCAAAAATTCCTGTTTCTTGGCCAAATATGTATCCAAAAAAAAANAATCAATTATTTCATGCAATTAAAATACAGGCTCAAAAATTCCTGTTTCTTGGCCAAATATGTATCCAAAAAAAAAATACAAAATTCACGTTTTACTGTAACATTCAATGTAACTTGTGTTATCGTTATGACCTTTATACCCGCCATTTTCACCGATATCGCAGTAGTGCTGTGCTCTGGAGGTATATAAAATGCCAATATATTTTGTAATGTGTCTGGTATCGTTTCGTTAGTATTACTTTAAAATTACGTACGTATATTTTACATTGTAGACACAATTTTATACATGCAAAGAAATTTACCTTAACTTACATACTGAGTTTCTTCTACTTTCGTTGATGCTAATTGCTGTATTTACCCAATTACTTAGCATTTACAATTGAAGAGGAGACTATAATCATTATCGTGCTAACTTTGGAACAAAAAATACATTTTTCCATGAACCCGTTTACTGGATAAACTGTTAATATGATGCGAGATTTTATTTGGGACATCAAATTTTCTAATAATAAATATATCCACAAATAAGGAAATTTATAAATAAAAAACGGCTGTCAACCACAAAAATATGGTAGATAGCAGACTTGAAGTTCTCAACACTTAGGCATTATAAATTACCCAGTTCTCCCAAGATTGTTTACAGTCGAACATTGAATGAATTGGTATACTATGTTATCGTAGTTAATTTTTGCGGCAGAACTGGGCGATTTTTTAAGAGGGAGGCTTGCCTCTATCGCCCATTCCTCCCCCCTCCGTGGACCCGACCATGTATTTCATTTGCACCACAAACGCATGTATGTATGCATACACGCAGAGCTATACAGGCCTATTTGAATACTACCGACAAACTACTGCTGCATGTTCATCACGACAAAATAAGGTAAACCATTTGTATGCAAATTGTCTAATTTGACTCCAGAGGGCGATAAACGCCATAGGAATTATATATGAGTCACCATTTAATTTTAAATATTAGATGAACTATTTAAGATTGAACTCTGAATTCTGCATAATGTGTTACCGAACAAAGATACGAAAACACCGCAAAACCTATACTCAACAATAATTTGTCGTAAAAAAATTTTTTTTTACCTTATTTTGCACTGATTTTTACGATGCAGAACCATAACTGAGTTCGTAAAGGCAAGTTATTAATTGCATGTTGAAAATGACAATANTAATTTCATGTTGAAAATGACAATACAGGTCGCCTTGTATCATTAGCTTAAACCTCATCGTTTTCGAGAAATTTGTTTTAGAAATCAGTTTTAGAACGAAGAATTGGAATACCCTACTGGAAGGCAACATGCACAACGCACAATATGACAGGGCTGCAGCAGATCATAAACAGTGATTCCACAGGAAATGATAATCCTATGAAAAATTCACGAAGAAATGTTTTAATTCGCAATAAAGGCAAAATAATCACATTTGTCTGTAGTCTTTTTTATGAATGGAAGCTCGTCAGTCCTAGCAAATTTTGGCCGTCATACAGCCCCATCAGTGATAAATAACACAAGTATTGCCGATTTAACTATGGAGTGGGGTAGAAAGTTTTGGGCGGCTATTAACATCGAGGTCTTGAGAGCCGACGAGGGAGAAGTGAGATGAGCACGTAGCAACGCCGGAATGCAAGGGCGGGGGAAACGGAGAACCCCGAGATAACCCGCCGACCAGCGGCATCGTCCGGCACGATTCGCACATGCGCAAATCCGGGAACGACCCTGCCGGAAATCGAGCCCGGTTCGCGTAGGTGAGAGGCGAGTAGTAGCCGATCTAACTATGTTGTCAGTGTAACGTTCCCACAAATTAATGAACAATTACTAGAGTTTAGCAGTGTTTTCTCTACCGTATATTATATCCGACAAGAAAGTTAACGTTAGCGGGAGATCCTCAGCCACGCCTTTTGCAAGAAGATTTCGCACAAAACGTTTATGGCGACCTGAGCCCAAATGACCGCCACAGGACCTGCATGTCTAAGGCTGACAAAAACATCCAGTGTAGTGT
>NQII01003945.1:163427-190105 GCA_002778355.1 Clitarchus hookeri
GCAGACCTCCAAGTTATCCTCCACAGTTTGATTACCCTAGTTCTACTTGCAGACCTCCAAGTTATCCTCCACAATTTGATTACCCTAGTACTACATGCAGGCCGCCAAGTTATCCTCCACAATTTGATTACCCTAGTACTACGTGCAGGCCGCCAAGTTATCCACCACAGTTTGATTACCCTAGTTCTACCCGCAGACCTCCAAGTTATCCTCCACAGTTTGATTACCCTAGTTCTACTTGCAGACCTCCAAGTTATCCTCCACAATTTGATTACCCTAGTACTACCTGCAGGCCTCCAAGTTATCCTTCACAGTTTGATTACCCTAGTTCTACCTGCAGGCCTCCAAGCTATCCACCTCAGTTTGATTACCCTAGTTCTACACGCAGGCCTCCAAGTTACCGTCCACAGTTAGATTTTTCTGGTTCAGCATGCAAGCCTCTTAGTTATACTCCGCAGTCTGATTTTCCTAGTGCTACGTGCAAACCTCCAAGTTATCCCCCACAGTTAGATTACACTAATTCTCCAAATAGGCCTACTAACTATCCCCCACAGTACGATTTTCGTATTCCTCCGTGCAAACCATCGCACTCTCCTCCACAATATGACATGCCTTGGCCTCCTAACAGACCGCCTGGCTATCCCCCACAATTTGATGTTCCTAGTCCCCCTTGTACATGTTCAAATTATTCTCCTCAGTATGATATTCCTTACTTAGCATGCAGTTCTTCAAACAATATTCCACAATATGATGTTCCTAATTCTTCCATAAGTCCACCTAAATATACTCCACAGTACGACGTTCCTAGCTCTTCATGGAAACCCACAAATTATCCTACACAATATGATACACCAAGGGAGTCAAGTATGCCTTCCAATACTTCTCTAAAATGTGACGTTCTCTGTGCTGATAACAAGCCATCAACCCTTCCTCCACAATTCGATTTTCCTAACCCCTTAAGTCTTCTAACAAATTATCCTCTAAAATTTAACCTCCCTATTCCCCTTAATGAACCTCAATCTTCTTTGCATTATGATTTTGCTAACTTTCCAGAAATGTCTTTGAGTTATGCCGCGGGAGGTGACGTTTACAGAGCTCCCAGATACCACCCGTGGTTTAATGGATCCAACCCTGCAAAAAATTACCGTGATTATACAGTGCCTTCTGATGAACACAATGCATCAAGTAATACTCTACTGCATCAGAACATTAATAACCCCTTTTCATATTCAACTCCATTTCTACTGTTGAGCACACACCTTTCATCATCTAAGCTTTCTACTACTGAAACTTCGCTGTATGATGTATCGTCTTCTAGTAAGCCACATAGTTTCCCTGTGCATACCGACTCTTCAATGAGTTCTCAAACTATTCTTCCATCCTTGAGTTCTATTGCGCCACTAGTGACTACACCATCAGTACCTAAATATTTGCTGTCCAAGTTATGAACTACGTTGAGGGGACCAACTAATTAAAAATTTACATTACGTTATTAAGAAACTGAAATGACTAGTAAAAACAGGCTAGCAAAAACACGGACGATCTCGACTGTCTAACGTTTAACCGTTTTCATAGCAGCGAAGACTGATTACAGGAATAGAAAAGCCAGCAGATTTTACTAAAGGTTATTTTACGTGTAGTTACCGGGATTTATAACAATTTTCCTGTGTTCCCGTTTCATATTAGAACTGTTTCATGCATACTTTGCACGAGAAGAGTAATGGCGTGATTGAGTGGCACCGAAACTAAACCCAGGGATTTTGGAACAAGAGAAACTGTAGCCTGAAAAGTGCAAAGTGTTTTCCTTTTCCCCCAAACATGTTATGAAATTGGTATAGACACTCATTTGAAATATAATTTTTTGAAGGGTTTAGATGTGCAGCAGTATGTCAATTTATCATAATGTTCCGAAACAATGTTTAACATGGTTTTATTTCATGGTGAACTGTTTTCTATAATTTTTAAGAAGTGTATTAAAATTTATCTTTTAAGTTAATTAGTTAAAGAGAGTTATTATGTGCATATATGTGCAATAGGCCTAATTACATTCTCATTACACAAATTACTATAATTACTAAAGTCCTCATGTTGGCAACATTCTTATATTTTTCATAATACTAACAGACTATAAAGATTTTCAGAAGTATAACTTACATGCACCACAGGAAAATGCCACCGATTTAAAGNCATAATACTAACAGACTATAAAGATTTTCAGAAGTATAACTTACATGCACCACAGGAAAATGCCACCGATTTAAAGATCAGAGTGAAAAGGAAATTGTTAATGTTACATATGCAATATGTTTTTATACAAGCTGTGTAGTATTTGTTCTTTTACTGTCTTGTGTGTTTTATTTATGAATTCCGTGAAATAATTTCATGAAATATAATCATTCCTCAAATTTTTTTGTAAATGCAATTTCAAGAATGCTTGACACTGTATCATATTTACAACTTTAATTAAAAATATCAAAAAATTTGAAAAATAATTTTTTTAATGCTAGCAAAAAATTTACTTATGGAAGTGTTATGTTGTGTAAATCGGAGACAGACAGTAGTCTGAAATACTATGAAGGTGAAAAAAAACCTATAAAAATGATTTTTAAAGTGTTATTTATTCTGAGTTTAAATCAATATAGCAATTCACAGACACTAACACACATGTACAGTATACACACGCACACACATACACAAAAAGGTTTCCTGAGACTGAGTACTCTTGAACACAAGTAAATCATTTGGGATTAACCCATTCCTTATAGAATACTTTCCATGGCCATAAATTCAATGAATTTTACGTCCTTCCACTTNAAACACACATGTACAGTATACACACGCACACACATACAAAAAAAGGTTTCCTCAGACTGAGTACTCTTGAACACAAGTAAATCCTTTGGGATTAACCCATTCCTTATAGAATACTTTCCATGGCCATAAATTCAATGAATTTTACGTCCTTCCACTTCCCTCAGCANCTCCCTCAGTAATGCCCAGTAATGTTTTTGTGACCTGATTTTACAGACAATCTGGGTTTTTAGTCATAAGTAAAAGGGACTGGGGTGTATAAAGAAATATTTTGGGATAATTTACTGCAATATCATAAAGAAATACTTAATGAGACTGATTAATGGAATGAAACTATAATATATCTGGTACACTGGAGAGCCAAAAAACTGGTATAGGCGTGCGTATGCAAATAACAAAGATATGGAACCAATCAGAGTAACGCGATGCGGTCGGCAGCNCTCAGCAATGCCCAGTAATGTTTTTGTGACCTGATTTTACAGACAATCTGGGTTTTTAGTCATAAGTAAAAGGGACTGGGGTGTATAAAGAAATATTTTGGGATAATTTACTGCAATATCATAAAGAAATACTTAATGAGACTGATTAATGGAATGTAACTATAATATATCTGGTACACTGGAGAGCCAAAAAACTGGCATAGGCTTGCGTATGCAAATAACAAAGATATGGAACCAATCAGAGTAACGCGATGCGGTCGGCAGCTAGATCGGTTACTGCTGCTACAATGGCAGGTTATCAAGATTTAAGTGAGTTTGAACGTGGTGTTATAGTCGGCGCACGAGAGATGGGACATAGCATCTCCGAGGTAGTGGTAAAATTTGGATTTTCGCGTACGACCATTTCACGAGTGTACAGTGAATATCGGGAATCCGGTAAACATCAAATCGTCGACATCGCTGCGGTCGGAAAAATATCGTGAACGAACGGGAGAAACGGCGACTGACGAGAATCATTAAACGTGACAGACGTGCAACCCTTTCTCAAATTGGTCGTAGATGCAAGGGTAAGTATAAAATATACATAAGTATAAAAATAATAAAAGTTTGCACTCCCTAGCCCACTTATAAACTATAACCCCCTGTTGCGTTATTGATGCAGAAGCAATCAGAGCGTCACACAGCAATAATACGCCCAAAACTTCCCACTGGTCAGCGCGGACCCCCATCCGAGCCTAGCGCATGCGCGGGGCAGGCTCTAGGTCAAGCTTGTGATGGATATCACATCTAGCGACGTTCACATGCTACGGAGAGTTTCTCACGGAAGTCAACAAAATTAATACAATTAAATTTTTTTTACAAACAACATTATATAAAAGATATTACAAGGCACATAGGCATTTTATTCTACAAAAAAAAAAGAACATTTATAAAATGTGACACACACGTTAAAAAACAAATAAGCACTCGGGAACTCACAACGAGCCGAACAAAGCCGCAGCTAGAAAGTAGAATTAAATTACTCACAACACATAAAAACACTTTAAATGAGGAGGAGGCAACTGTAGGCTGACAATATATAACTCAATTAATTTTCTGAAAACAGGAAGGTCAATGGCAGCATACATTACAAAAAAATCACAGAAAAACTTACGTGCGCGAGAAACAAGCGGTTCCGTTTCACCCCCAACGCACCGTATAAGACTTACTCAAAAATCAACCAAGTTCAGCAAACACCACACATAACTCTAAAGTCTAGCGACTTTACTAATATGTACTATTATTTGTAGGGAACCGCAACCGTGAAGCGGGGAGCAACTAAAAGCGAAACATAATTTAGAAAGGACGACCGAAAGGGAATTTCGAATGCAACACCACAACCACGACAGCTACCCTATTTATTGCACACACAAGCTAGCCCATAATTATTACCAAACACGCTAAATTGCTACAATTGTTTCTAAAATTGCAAAACCATGACCAGCCTGATGAAAGTGCCGTGTAGGCCGACACAGAGGTGCACCTAAAAGAAATAGCGGTAAAAATTGAGCCCGTGCAAATAAAAATTGAGCTTTTATAACATTGCAAACAACAGACGCGCGCATACGTGAAGAGAAGGGGAACGTCGAAGAGAATCATATCAAGGAATATCGAAAGCGAAACCGAGACCAAATGCGAATGGGGTAGTGACCGCAAAAATATCTTGACGAGGAGCGCGTCGCGTACCTCGCCATCTTACCTCTAAAAACTGGTGCCCTAATTCAAACATATGTAGTCTGTTAACAACACAAGTCGACATCACAACCACTTGAGAAGAAACAGTATACAAATTTCAGATAGGAACCGTTACAGGTGCACTTAATATTTTTGAAGCGAAGAATCTTGAAGAAACAGAAGGAACATTGAAGAGTTACTTTCACAACTGCAACAAATGGCCAGTTGACAGTCCAATATAATAATGACGATTGCATTCGATGAACAGTGATGATCCCCCGGGGAATTTGCAAACAGTAGCGCAACTCAAGCGCTTTGAAGGTAGTCCACGGTCAATGGACGCGTACCCCAGTACCTAGCAGACCGGCAAGGGGAGGGATGCGTTGGCGAGCTCGCTGGCGCCACGCAGTCCGGACTCAGACGGAACAGAANTGCTCCAACCAGCTTCATCAGGTAAATCAGCAGACAATCGATGGAGGTCACATTCAACGCCACGCAGTCCGGACTCAGACGGAACAGAAAATCAAACACAAGGGAGTCAGAAGGGGTAAAACAACCAAACTCAAGGACAAACAAAGGAGCACGCGCGGACTGGCAGTGGGAAGCAAAACCAGTGACAACAAGCGCAATAGTTAAGACCTGGGAACATACTGTTTTAAGTGGCTAACATAAGCCTTCCTGAACTCTTGAGAGGATCCATAGGATGTCTCAAAATATCAGTGTTCAAACCTAAATAACTTTCAAATAACAAAGGAGTCTACAAATTTAGGTACACATTTAGAGCCAATATCTTTGCAACTATCTGCCAAAACAAAGTTCTTACATAAAACCANTGGCTAACATAAGCCTTCCTGAACTCTTGAGAGGATCCATAGGATGTCTCAAAATATCAGTGTTCAAACCTAAATAACTTTCAAATAACAAAGGGGTCTACAAATTTAGGTACACATTTAGAGCCAATATCTTTGCAACTATCTGCCAAAACAAAGTTCTTACATAAAACCAAAATCGCCGGTAGAGAACTGTACATCAACATCTTAACTCGCTGCAACTCCACGCTTACAAATTTTAAGACGCCGAGCGACATCATTGAGAAGACGATCCTGGCCAGTGACATCCAGGGAAGTAGGAAGAGGAATTTCCCAAAAATTAAGGAGGGTATGGCTCAAGGGACAGCCCAAGCAAGGCAAGCAAGGAGACCCGTAGAATCTTGCACCGAACTGTTGAAACCAAAACTAATAAAATCAAAATTAAAATCCCGCAAAGTGTGGTCCTGATTATAGAAAATGGTTACACTAGCCTTGATATTTTGATTGGACCTCTCTACCTGATTTTCTTTAGGAAAGATCGTGAACGGTGTATAATACTTAATCGCCCATCTAAAACACATGTTTTTAAAAGCTACTGATAGAAAATACCACGCATTCATTGCCATTCATAATCTCAGCATGCGCACTAAAAATTCTCCAAACCTGGTCAAAGAATACCATGAAAATGGAAGAAGCCTTTATATTTCTCAATGGCAATAATATAACGAACTTGGTAGACGTGTCCAATAATATGAATAAACATACATTGCCTTTTTTATAACGAACCAAAGGTCCAAATACATCCAAATGTACCACTTGTCACGGACACTCCGGAACTTGGACCTTCGATTTACCTAAATTAGTTTGCGCAGCTTGTTTGCATCGCTGATAATCGTCGCAAGAACGAACGCACTGAGAAACATCCAACTTCAATGCTGACCAAACGAAATGAGCGGACATTTTTTTAAAAAGTTTTATTAATGCTTCTATACAACGAATCATGAAAATATTTTAACACCATAGGGTGAAGAGTCTCCGGAACCACCAATTTTCTGACCCGCCCCNATACAACGAATCATGAAAATATTTTAACACCATAGGGTGAAGAGTCTCCGGAACCACCAATTTTCTGACCCGCCCCATCCTTTCTGTATAATAAATAATACCATAATTGTTAATGTAAGGGATCAGAATACCCGCAGCAATATCTACCCTTGCCTGCCTACATCACACGTCGCGAGCGTGTGCCTGACGCAACTGGACAAAAAATTTGGGAAAATCCTGTAGAATACACAATGAAACCGGCTCATCAGCTTGTACCGTCTCAAAATCGCCGTGATCCAACATCCTTGACAGAGCGTCCACAACGGGGTTATCGGCACCACGTACATGATGTACCTGAAACCGGAAATGCGACAAGCGCATAGTATCCACCGACCCAATTTACCTAATTGGTGCGGATGATTCAAAACTCAACTCAGTGCCTGGTTATCAGTAAACAAATTACATTAATCGTGTTCAATGCATGACGCAAAATTTTCATAACCGAATAAATAGGCTACCCAGATAGCAAAAAATACTTGCAACAAGCTTGCAGTAACCTTTACACGGCAAGTCTGCAAGCTTGCAGCAACGTTTTCATGGCAAGGCTGTATGTGTGTAGCAAGCTTGTAGCAAGCTACAAGCTTGAAGACTTGCCATGTCCATTCATAAAACACAGGTATTAATATATCGGCCGTTACAAAAACAGAATAATTTATCATATACCTTCTCTGAAAGACGGCATTTAAGGTTATTATAAAAACAACTCCAAAAAGACTCCGCAACAACTTGGCAAACTGTAGCAAACACACATTCTAGCAAAGGCAAAATCAATACAGCAAGTAAATGAAATCAGGCAATATCAATGGAACAGGAAATACCACCATGACATCACTATATAAGCCTTACTGTATAAACCTTACCTGAAGTTTGATTCAAGCTTGAATTACAANAATACCACCATGACATCACTATATAAGCCTTACTGTATAAACCTTACCTGAAGTTTGATTCAAGCTTGAATTACAAGATATGGGGAAAGCTCCGCCAGTTTTCATACAATTCCTTGCAGCAAACTTGTTTCAAACTTATTATACTAAACTTGCAACAGCAAGTTAAATTCAAGTGAAGCGCAAGGCTTACAGCAAGTTTACATACTATATGGGGTGGTGTTTCTTCCTCACATAGGTCTAGTGAGCGTTCAGTTTCAGACAAGGAACGACTCGCAAAAGCCACAGGAGCAATNAATACCACCATGACATCACTATATAAGCCTTACTGTATAAACCTTACCTGAAGTTTGATTCAAGCTTGAATTACACGATATGGGGAAAGCTCCGCCAGTTTTCATACAATTCCTTGCAGCAAACTTGTTTCAAACTTATTATACTAAACTTGCAACAGCAAGTTAAATTCAAGTGAAGCGCAAGGCTTACAGCAAGTTTACATACTATATGGGGTAGTGTTTCTTCCTCACATAGGTCTAGTGAGCGTTCAGTTTCAGACAAGGAACGACTCGCAAAAGCCACAGGAGCAATNGTGTTTCTTCCTCACATAGGTCTAGTGAGCGTTCAGTTTCAGACAAGGAACGACTCGCAAAAGCCACAGGAGCAATATAACCATCAACCCACTGACCAAGGACTACGCCATGCGCCAAGGAAGAAGCGACGACCTGACCACGAAACGACGCTTAAAATCCGGCAGCGTAAGAATAGGCGATGTAATGAGTTTTAATTAAGATTAACCAGAGCTTGCTCTTGTTCGGGCCCCCAACAAAATCTGAATCCTTTCCTTTTTAAATGATTTAACGGAGTTGCATCCTCTGATTAGTGTTAGATGAAATGCGGATAGTAACCCATTAGGCCCAAGGATTTCTGCACGGCCTTTAGAGTGCGCAGTCACGGGAAATTTACCAAAGGTGGTACCCGATCGGGATCCATCAAAAGCTTACCCTCACATAGTACGCAGTAAAGAAACTTTACTTCGCTAGCAGCTAACATCATCTTTCTGGGTTTACTGTTAAAATCGCTGCAGGACCTGACTAAGATGATAAAAGTGAGATTCAAAATCTTCACTATATACAATCACATCATAATTGAAACAAATTTATAATTAAAGTATGTTAACACATGGTCCAATACATGAGACTATGCCTGACTACCAAAATTGGACCCCCTACGGAATTCTTGTAAACTCGTACTGGTTCCATAGTGTACTGAACGCTGTATATTTTCTACAAGGTGGGTCCAATAAACATAGGTGGAAGCTATTATTTAAGTCCAGCACCGAATAAACATTAGCACGGCCCAAATATTGCAACGCACAATCAACCGCAGGCAAAGGGATTCGGTCTCCATGCATTTTCTTATTTACCCGAGTACGATTTACCACGAGTCGGTACTTGTCAATATCCCATTTTTCGACCATAAAACTGGGTGAACAATAATATGAAGTAGACGGCACTATCACACCTGCGTCTAAGAGCCGTTGTACATTATCACGAAATACCTGTAGCTTTGGCGGGGACACCGAAAACGGCTGTCATGAACTGTAACATCGTCAATAAGAGAAAATTTGTAAGGGAGTACATCACACTTCCCGATTTCTATAGTAATAACATCGCTATATTCTTTGCGCAGACGCATCAAGTGCTCAGTCGCATCATAAGGTAACCCTGTGTCCATGCGCAATTTTTGACAAGCGAGCTGGGCACCAACTCCACGTTCTAAACTAATTTTAATATTGGGCCCAAAACCAAACGACAAGGTAAAATCGTATAAATTCAGCACTGTCCGAGCATTCACAAGAAATNAAAATCGTATAAATTCAGCGCTGTCCGAGCGTTCACAAGAAATTCCCAAACAAAAATGACATCATAATTCAAAACTGAAAGCACCCAAAAGGGAAACGTTCCGTAAAAGCTGCCAATTTTGAAATGTAACCTGACGACATAAATGGCCTTCAATACTTCTACATTAGCCATATATATACACAATTCCGAAGCACGGCGAATACGCGACTTCGAAATCACCTTATTAGGTAGCAAAGATTTGATAAACTGCCAACTGACAACGCAATGTATGTCACGCGTATCCATCCACCAATGCTACATGTGAAGTGCCTCTACACATAATCTGCACCAAGCGCTTCTTTTCAAAATGTGGGTTTTTTCTTTCAGTTGAACCACGACTGGAAATACCGCACAAGTTACGTCCTACGGTTTGTCCTACATACTTTACGGGAGTTGGAGGCATATGTGGATGTCGAGCTCACCTGGTGCGTCACGTGCAACATGTTGAACCGCTTAATGACACATGTAGCGCTGATTTCCGAAAGCCGCGCGCCCGCCGCCGCTTGCCGAGTCGCATTCCCCCTCCTCCCCTTCGCCAGGNTTCCCAAACAAAAATGACATCATAATTCAAAACTGAAAGCACCCAAAAGGGAAACGTTCCGTAAAAGCTGCCAATGTTGAAATGTAACCTGACGACATAAATGGCCTTCAATACTTCTACATTAGCCATATATATACACAATTCCGAAGCACGGCGAATACGCGACTTCGAAATCACCTTATTAGGTAGCAAAGATTTGATAAACTGCCAACTGACAACGCAATGTATCTCACGCGTATCCATCCACCAATGCTACATGTGAAGTGCCTCTACACATAATGTGCACCAAGCGCTTCTTTTCAAAATGTGGGTTTTTTCTTTCAGTTGAACCACGACTGGAAATACCGCACAAGTTACGTCCTACGGTTTGTCCTACATACTTTACGGGAGTTGGAGGCATATGTGGATGTCGAGCTCACCTGGTGCGTCACGTGCAACACGTTGAACCGCTTAATGACACATGTAGCGCTGATTTCCGAAAGCCGCGCGCCCGCCGCCGCTTGCCGAGTCGCATTCCCCCTCCGCCCCTTCGCCAGGGGCGCAACAACCGACATTTTCAAGGAGGGAGCAAACAGTAATTTTACTGTCATACTTTTCATCGTTAAGAACATACACCAATATGGAACTCGTTCTCATTTAGAACTGTTTCCATTTAATAACAATGCTTTTATGCACTGCCAGTTTTCAGTAACAGTTTTTTAGAATAGTGTATTCATGTAAATTTTAAATTTATTAACATATGAATCATATATCAAGTGTAACAGAATTATATTATGTAAAAATATCAGTCTACATTTATCATAAAATACTTCTTTGTTCGCCAATCATTAACACAGCTATAAGAGCTGTTTGTGAAGAGCGAAGAGATTTAGGTGGCTCTTAAAATCGAGGTCTTGAGAGCCGATGAGGATGAAGCGAGGTGAGTATGGAGCAGCGTCGGAATGAAATGGCGGGGAAACGGGAGATCTCCGAGAAAACCCACCGACCAGTGGCATAGTCCAGCACGATTCTCACATGCGATATAGCTGTTTGTGGTCTAAAATCTTCACAATTTAAGAATAAACGCGAACCAGTTAGATTACACATTTCTTTAAAAGGTACACACTGTTAACAAAATGTTAAATTTAATAATGGGGTGTTTTTATAAAATTAATGGCATAATACTTAGTAAACTGCGAATAATCAAAAGTACTGAAAAAAAAATCAGATATTTCATTACTTAATTATTGGGTAAAAATGTATAAGATCAGACTCGAATGAAAATTTAAAGTCGTATTTCTTGTCATTACAGCTATTTGGTCAAACAAACAATGGCCAATTGACGCGTACTCGTTTAGTTTTACTACACTTTACCAAACAGTTGCACGTAATAATATTATTTATGTTCACAAACTTTACTTCATCCACTGTTTGCTGGTAGCAGTGTAATAAGAACAAATGATTCAGGCATTCTTGACACATCTTAGTTCACAAATAATATTTCCGTTTCCAAAGCATAACAAAGGACCATTTAGTAGTAGCCGATGAGACATGAATAACCAGGAGCAAGCTAATTAATTCTTAAATATAGGAAAACAAGCAACGTATTTCATGTTACATTCCTTTAAACTCTGATGCTACGGCTGCAGCAGTACTGAGACTTGGATATAGGCCATGTCCAGCTGGCGACTTTATTTTATAAGGTCGAAATTATGTTCACTAAAACTCATACTTCTTCACTCTCTACTTGGCGGAGTGCCTGCCGGACGTTACACAGGAGCTGGCAGAATTACGGTCTGAGGGGGAGAATGGCCTAATGCTAGGAAATAACTATTAAAGTCTGTTAGTGGTTTCTTCACACTTTTTAATCAAACTTTCGGAANGAATGGCCTAATGCTAGGAAATAACTATTAAAGTCTGTTAGTGGTTTCTTCACACTTTTTAATCAAACTTTCGGAAAAACACCCCATGTATGATGTGGTTGGTTGTTTCTTAAATATGCCGTGTAGCACTAGAATTTTATATTTGTGTAAACGAAAAAGTAACTTATTTTTTGNTTGTGTAAACGAAAAAGTAACTTATTTTTTGTTAAATTTAACTTTTACTTATATTTTACATATAAATTATAATAGTTCACTTAAACCTTATATGAACAAAGACAGAGAGAGAAAAGGTGTGTTGGTAATAACTAGTAATAAATAGTTATACAAAATATAATTACACTAATTACTGACGAATACGATGCATTAGCTGTCTGAGGTAATTTTCTAAGCTTTGTGTGAGGCGGGGAATATCCTGGAAGTAAAACCTTGGCAGGGCTTCAAAAAGTTGGAAGTAACCATGAATAGAGTAAACTGTGGATGTGGGAACTGGTCTGTTTATTCAATTGTCATCCCTGGCCACCATGCCTATGGCAAACGTCCCTCGCCACCAACGTCCAGGGAATGCCTGATGTTACGAGTTGTGGTCAGGCCCTCACCTGAGCGGCCTGCCTGATTACACCTTCACTTATTTATCCAGGACACGGGCCGTGATCGCTGAAATTAGTTATGAAATCGCAAACCACAGAAACCCCCTCCACCGGCCAGTAAACAGGAACAACGTAGCCGATATAGGACAGTGTAGTCTGTGGGAGGTGTCTTTTGTCGTCGGGCCATTGGAAAGAGAAGACCACAGAAGATGGATGTGTCCGGCCGTCAACTTGCGCCATCTTAATCAGCCTCCGGAATCATGGACAAGGTAGGAACTATCCAATTAGGCTTTACTCAGAACGTGGCTGGTTAAATCTCTATAAAANCAAACCACAGAAACCCCCTCCACCGGCCAGTAAACAGGAACAACGTAGCCGATATAGGACAGTGT
Source organism: Clitarchus hookeri (assembly GCA_002778355.1). Lineage (NCBI taxonomy): Eukaryota > Metazoa > Arthropoda > Insecta > Phasmatodea > Phasmatidae > Clitarchus > Clitarchus hookeri. The sequence continues at coordinate 176,475 of NQII01003945.1, forward strand.
AGTCTGTGGGCGGTGTCTTTTGTCGTCGGGCCATTGGAACGAGAAGACCACAGAAGATGGATGTGTCCGGCCGTCAACTTGCGCCATCTTAATCAGTCTNGAAGATGGATGTGTCCGGCCGTCAACTTGCGCCATCTTAATCAGCCTCCGGAATCATGGACAAGGTAGGAACTATCCAATTAGGCTTTACTCAGAACGTGGCTGGTTAAATCTCTATAAAATAATAGCATTTAATATTTTAGTATATTATTAAAGCTCCCCCCGTTTATATTCAATCATATTTATATTGAAATAATATTGTACAACCTTATTGTTAAATAAACCTCTTTTATATAGTGTTCATTACATAACTCTTATCAATAACTTGTTACATACCTATATCCCCATTAAGGATAAATTTNATTCAATCATATTTATATTGAAATAATATTGTACAACCTTATTGTTAAATAAACCTCTTTTATATAGTGTTCATTAAATAACTCTTATCAATAACTTGTTACATACCTATATCCCCATTAAGGATAAATTTCAACAAAATATCAAAATCATAACACTGGTGGAAGCTTGGTTCCGCCCTACCCTCTCGCTGCCTTGCAAGAGCTTCTCTACAATCCATCCCCATTTCAATAAATTCCTCACCCAACCCCGCTAATTTCGATATTAATAATAACAAGATTTCAGCCATGTCCAATTTTAACATTAAAACTTTTAGCTTTTAACTAGCTCTATAATAAAAAATGTCACAATATCTACTTTTAAAATTTGTTAGGTTTAAATAATAAGTTTATTTTTTCAGCCCAAAATATAAACTTACAAAGCAATTATTTAAAACATAAATAACAAACATTATGAAAATTTAAAGAATTTCAGTATGAAACTCAAGTCCCTAGTTGCGTATATTTACCTCAGCGATACAATTCTAGTAATTTAAATTAAGATATAGATCACATGTGTGCGCTGGATGTAGTTATTTGAAATTAAACTATTACTGTGATTGTAATTCCTAATCACTTAACAATTTCCCTTAAATTAACTTCCAACTCATGCTAATTGAATAAATTCAATATAAGACATAATGTAGTATGATATTATTGTGCTCGGATGAAGGTACAGGGTTTTATTATGCTCTCCCATCAGTCAACATATCTTTAAGAAAAATGCATAGAAATAAGATATACCAGTTATCTATAAAGATTTTTGTACACTAATAGAAAGCCTGTAGAACATATAAGTTGCCATGTTGAAGGACGAGTAGTCGCAGCTACAAGCCAGGCGACACGACCCAGTTGCAAGGTGCCGAGACGACACATTCCCGCATCAGCACTTCCCTGTTCGAGCGCCGCTGTGTTGCGAAAAAGCGTGCCAGCGTATGCCACGCAAATGTTTCCCCTTGCCCACCTTAAACTTTATTTGTGTTATTCTAGTTTTAAATTCCCCATACTCCCAATATTCTCATACATTTCACACAATCCATTGCCATATTGACACGGGCAGAATGAATTCCGTTGGGTTTACGCATTATTGTGATTTACGAACGTAGCCCATTAACCGGGGCTTTATGAGGAGCTGAATTGCACACCAGTCCTGAAGTGGATGAACAGATTGCTAAATCTGACATGAGAAGGTATAATTGTGTGCAATGTCAAGTGTATTTAACGAAATGGGAATAGTGCCCGAGACACAACCACTTCGACTGTGACTGTCCGCTCACGGTTTACACACATCCACCCAATTCTCAGGAGTACTTACTCAGGAGGTCAAAACTTTCGTTTCGCATGAGACACGGAGCAATCTTTGAACCTGTGGCGGAGTGGTAACCCGACCAGAGAGGCCTTTCTTCTGTGGTCTACTGGCCTTTAAAGAGTTCAGGTAGTAGGGGCACAATCTGGATGCATTGGATTTTTACTGTGAGTCCTTTCTATACTACACAGTACATTGAAAGTATACCATGAGGGTACTATAGCTTTTGACTCGGGACAACATTCAGTAACGTATGAGATTTCAGCAATCCCTGTATGCTACCCTTTTGTGTGGAAGTAGAATTGCAATTAGTACCTAATTAATAATTTATATGATAATTTCATCAATTCTATCTTCAATTTGCATAATCAGTGTCATAACGTTTTACTTATACTATGTGTTGTCCCTCGGCCTTGATAACATTTTAGTTGCGTGTGGAAGTACTATTATAGTTACTCTAAATACACTGAAGAACAAGAAAAAACTGGTACACCTGCCTAATATGGNGCGTGTGGAAGTACTATTATAGTTACTCTAAATACACTGAAGAACAAGAAAAAACTGGTACACCTGCCTAATATGGTGTAGGGCCCCCGCGAGCACGCAGAAGTGCCGCAAGACGACGTGACATGGACTCGACCAATGTCTGAAGGTTTGCAGGAGGCAATTCACACCATGGATCCTGCAGGGCAGTCCACAAATCCATTGGAGTGCGAGGTGGTGGAGATCTCTTTTGAACAGCATGTTGCAAGGCATCCCAGATATGCTCAATAATGTTCATGTCTGGTGATTTAGGTGGCCAATGGAAGTGTCTAAAGTTAGAAGAGTGTTCCTGGAGCCACTCGATAGCAACTCTCGATGTGTGGGGTGTCGTATTGTCCTGCTGAAATTGTCCACGTCTGTCGGAATGCACAATGGACATGAATGGGTGCAGGTAATCGCACAGGATGCTTACGTATCTGTCACCTGTCAGAGTCGTATCCTAGATGTATCAGGGGTCCCATTTCATGCCAACTGCACACACCCCATACCATGACAGAGTCTCCACCAGCTTGAACAGCCTCCTGTTGACATATAGGGTCCATGGATTCACGAGTGTGTCTCCATACCCGTACACGTCTATCCACCCGATATAATTGGAAACGAGACTCGTCAGACCAAGCAACTTGTTTCCAGTCATCAACAGTCCAATGGCGATGTTGGCGGGCCCAGGCGAGGCGTAAAGCTTTGTGTTGTGCAGTCAACAACAGTACACGAGTGGGCCTTCGGCTCCGAAAGCCCAAATCAATGATGGTCCATTGAATAGTTCGCACGCTGGGAATTGTTCATGCCCCAGCTTTGAAATCAGTGCCACTTTGAGAAAGGGTTGCACATCTGTCATGTTTAGTGATACTCGTCAGCCGTCGTTTGTCCCGTTCGTTCACGATCTTTTTCCGGCCGCAGCAATGTCGAAGATTTGATGTTTTACCGCATTCCCGATATTCACGGTACACTCGTGAAATGGTCGTACGCGAAAATCAAATTTTATCACTACCTCGGAGATGCTATGTCCCATCTCTCGTGCGCCGACTATAACACCACGTTCAAACTCACTTAAATATTTATATCCTGCCAATGTAGAAGCAGTACCGATCTAGCAACGTTGCCAGACGCTTGTTGACTTATATAGGTGCTGCTGACCACATCACATTACTCTGATTGGTTCCATACCTCTGTTATTGGCATATGCATGCCTATACCAGTTTTTTTTTGGCTCTCCAGTGTAAATACTGATAGCGAGTCTTGCATGCTTTGTGGAATTAAGACTTGATCACTTATTGATATAATTATTACGTGAAGTTAGGTGCTGACTGCTGCCGACGAATTTCTTTGTTACCCAAATGTTGATATTATTGTTGCTAAAACCCTTAGAACACTTAAAAAATTACTTGTCGTGCTGAGTACGAACAGAATTTAACACTGAATGTACGACTTTTCTTATTAATGTTTTACGTGTTTCGTAAGACATATACATAGTGCACTGTAAAATTGGTTTTGCCCACNTACGACTTTTCTTATTAATGTTTTACGTGTTTCGTAAGACATATACATAGTGCACTGTAAAATTGGTTTTGCCCACATTCTTCGCATATTTTGCTTGATGATTACATTAACATGTAACAAGTCTCTGAAAAGTTTTATAATTTACAGGATGCCTAAAATATAAACACTGCACTCGTGAATTTACCTCGGAATTGCCACATGGGTTTGCCTGTCAGCACAGCCATGTGTATGCAGGTTGTTGTTATTGATGTGATCTAGCGCATGTTTCATGATGTGCATAAAGATACTTATATGTCCTTGTAGAGTTTGGCATGACACTTTTACACTACAAAACACTCTCAAATGTAGTTTATTGTTACTTGCATGGAAACAGCTTGGTGTAGAAACATGATTTTTCCTGCCATTTTTTAAACGGCCAAAATATGTTCGAGNAACATGATTTTTCCTGCCATTTTTTAAACGGCCAAAATATGTTCGAGTGTCCTCCTCTGCGCAAGACGGACCTATATCACATGGAATAAGCCCCGTGGTGTGTGAGCATGGGAACCTTCACTATNAGTGTCCTCCTCTGCGCAAGAGGGACCTATATCACATGGAATAAGCCCCGTGGTGTGTGAGCATGGGAACCTTCACTATATTTTGACAGTGATTATGTTTTATGACATGATGATTTCGCCACACTTGAATTCATGTTTCGTTCTTCCTTCTGCTCTTAGTTGGGAAAGTCACTTTTGATGTAGGAAAAGAATGGCATTGTGAAATGCTGGTTTCTAGTTGGGAAAGCCATCTTTGATGTGGTTGAGGTGACCTAGGGGTGGCTGAGTGTAGAATTGCTCGGTGCCATTACCCAGTGAAGAGTTAGTGATGTGGGTCGTTCGGTCGACGGCCCAGGGAACCCAGGAGTCCTCCGTCAGTTTGCTGATGATGTTGTCACGTACTTACTGTTACACTTTTTAGACCTTATGACGAGACTGTAGGCTGTCTCGTACGCCTGAAATTTGCTAGAAAATTGTGGGTGGTACTACAAGGGATGTAGCATCCTACACTTCCCAGAGGACAATGAATCAACACACATAGAACTTTGTAAAGCGGTTTACTCACTGTGCTTGACTACATGTGAATAATTAAAGAAAATTGACCCAGCACTTATGGTCTGCCAGTGACCTTTGCTTGAAAAGCTGAGACGAACTGGCAGAGTGACATCAGCTTCCGTCACTAGTGATGAGAACCAGCGTAAAACGCCGAATGGAAAAACGCGACATGAACACTATGTAACATTATGGCAATGGTGAAAAATCGTATAAGTTAAATGAAACACATTGGCGACACCCCCGTTGATTCAGAAATGTCTGTTAAGGTTGATGTTGTGAAATTGATGGGTGAGTGTTACTGCAATAAATGTCATGTTACAAGGATGGAGGTCTTTATAGGCAATCTCCCATTATGAAAACATAATTGCTTTTTATAACTAAACATAAAATACACTAAAATGCTTTCTCGTGAAAAATGTCTGTATTTCATTTTCTGTGATAGTTTTTAATTTCANCCCCCCCCGACTATAACCGCGAATGAGATGAAGTTGTATGTGTTTAGAAAAATGCTGTGCACTATTGGTGACACTTTAGGGCACTTAGCACTTCGGTTTCGGCCTACAGGCCAGTTGATGTACCTAATTGCCTTTGCGCCCAGCGGCTGTGGCTTTGGTGTAAACACCATTTCGGATGGCCTACTTATTTATTAAAAGAGTTACCTCTGGTAATAAATAAGAAGGGCAGTCGNGGTGTAAACACCATTTCGGATGGCCTACTTATTTATTAAAAGAGTTACCTCTGGTAATAAATAAGAAGGGCAGTCGCTGGAGTTATGTAATCCTTGTTGGCAAGAAGGTGCAAAAGCCGTTATTGTCAACCTGCACTATGCACTCTTGGTCTTATGTGTTTGGTGCGGCCCAGTAGAGCTAGTGCAACTGATGGGACTGTGGCAGTCAAAGTGGGCACAAGGAGCTCGCAAGTGTGTGGTTCTCATCAGTCTATTGCATCTATATGTATGAACAAAGGTCTTTCTAGTTTTCGGGAGGAACAGCGCACATGGTCTCACTCTGTGTATGCCCGCTTCAGGCTTTCACTTCATACTAAAGATCAGGGTGTATGTTTGCTCTCACCAGAGTGGGAGGGGAGCTACGACAGTGGAATATTTAGAACAAAGTGCTTTAACCCTGTTATTACATCCATAAATGATGGGAAAGTTCACTGAATTACTAAATGAGATAACAAAAACCCTCACAAGACACATAATATCACGAATTAAACTTACAATGTAGAAATGAAACATAACTTCATGTTATCAAGTTGCACTTTGACATGGATCACTCCTGCATGGTCTGGCATGGACACTGTCATCATGACATCAACACATAGTCGCTTACCAGTGTGGCGATCGGAACAAGCACCTCGTGCATCTGAATGCTTGTCCGCATTATTCAAATGGGAATGGTTCATGACCCGATACTGATTGATCCAACCGAGTGCCTGTGGTGTCCCTAGAGTGATCTGTGTTATTAGGATAGGAATCAAGTGTTAGAATGTGTAGTAAATAGCATTATAATGTATCGCCCATGGGCAAATGTTTGTGAAATTCACTGTTAGGGAATTGCGAAGTAATAATCGCAGAATAAATGCACACCACGTGCATATTTCATGAGGTGTAGAGTAGCAAAACTAGGGTATTTGAAATATTCTATATAATTTTCCGAGTGCAATTGTATGGCTAATGAAGCCAATTATTAGCGTGGAAAATAATTAGTCTTTCTTTCAACCTGACCATTCCTGTTGTAGAGTGTCCCAAAACTTAACAGCCCTAAATTGACCATGTGCTCTGCAAGGCACCACATAATCATGTTTTGTATTTAAATTAGTGCTTAATTAAGACCTCTTGACTCTCTACAGTATTAAGAAAACTCACTCAGATCGTTTCAGTGTTTTATGTGTATATTTTTTTCAAGTTCTGTTTTAATGAGGTCAGTTAATTAAATTACTTCGAGGAGTGGAGTGAGCTTTCGGCATGGATGCCGCTCACCCGCGCCATCTCCAGAGTCTTATTCCAAGGGTCTTGGGTGCTGCATGTGTGTCGCATTCATGGCGGGGGTGTTAAGGGAGGGGGTGTGGACTTTTATACTTTGCTCTGATCACTTACCTGCAATAGGTTCACATAATTTACTGGAACTTTTACTTAGTTTACTAACAGTCTTCCCCGTGTTCGCAACACTCCTCCGTAAGCTCAATTTACCGACCCTGGAGGATTAATAACTATTTTTAATTTTCGCTCCATTCTTGGTTTTTTGAACTGTAACAGTTGCTGGTAGCCCTTGCGAGTCAGGTCCGCTTTAATTTGCATTGTATACATGTAACTGTGTACACTATTCGGCAATACAATTTATTTGAGTTAACCAAAACTTGTGAGTTGATATTTAGTGTTGTATTTCGGGCCCTGGCCCTATCCAGGAAGTCATCAATGCCTCAAGGAGGCATACTTAATTTGTAAAGCTAAAGTTAATACTAAGGCATGCTGGNTTATTTAGTGTTGTATTTCGGGCCCTGGACCTATCCAGGAAGTCATCAATGCCTCAAGGAGGCATACTTAATTTGTAAAGTTAAAGTTAATACTAAGGCATGCTGGGAAACCTCAATACCCCGGATATGCATTACATTTTCCTGTAAATTTTAACATGTGTATCGAGGGGTACAGCCATGTGGTCGTTCGGCCCACGATCCTGAGAACTGTGACTTCGTGCTCACCCAGTGAGCTGTCACCCATTCTATTCGAAATAGGAATATTGTGTAATATTCTGACTTTTCTTAAAATAGTCACTGGAAGACGTCCGCATNGTCGAGGGGTACAGCCATGTGGTCGTTCGGCCCACGATCCTGAGAACTGTGACTTCGTGCTCACCCAGTGAGCTGGCACCCATTCTATTCGAAATAGGAATATTGTGTAATATTCTGACTTTTCTTAAAATAGTCACTGGAAGATGTCCGCATTACTATCGCCGACCGCTCAGGTAACATTAACTTACCTTTCGCCATTTGAAAACTTTCCCAATTCATAATGTAACAATGGCTTAAAAGAAAACATTCTCTGGGATTAAAACATTTAAAATTCATGAACAAAATGATTATAAAAATGCTTCTTGTCAAACGACTGCTGGGGTCGTGAGTAAGGTTCGCAAAGGAGAGGCCAGTGGCTAACTCTGAAGTCACTGAACCTGTGCTTTTACATAACATGAATTACATCGATGACACATTTGTCCCTCATTGTATGCACTGGGATAAATTTATATTTTTTATGCTCTGCTTTTGGGAACCACGCGCATTCAAAATACACAGGCCACACAAATGTTGTTGACATAACGTCGGTGTTATGATCAGGGATGCAACACTGCTTGATGCTGCCTTCATTTATGCTGTCTCCTGGCAGCATAGTGTTGCAGTTCAGCACACGTACCGATCTTGTAGGACCCGAACCACAGGACTGTCCTGGTATCACTTGCATGTTCGGATCAGAATGGGATCGTCAGCCTGACTCGTGCGGTGATGGGAGAAGCAGGTACTATCAAAAAACACTGACGAGATTATGCTGCTGATATACAGTATCAGATGTTCGTGTTGTAGGCATGGTGCTGAGCTCGGGCTTCTGCNGTTGTAGGCATGGTGCTGAGCTCGGGCTTCTGCTGTGCGACGATGCAACGAATGATCGTGAGGGCATTTAAGTTTCTGACTCATGTTAATATGTTTACTGATAATTTCCTTCANCGACGATGCAACGAATGATCGTGAGGGCATTTAAGTTTCTGACTCATGTTAATATGTTTACTGATAATTTCCTTCACGTACATTCTTTCAGATTGAATATAGTGTAGAGTGATCTGTCTAACTGCAGTAAAACCGTTTTCCGTGTCCCAACATTGAACTTCTTTACTGCTAATACGAGGATAGTATTTGAGGTATTTGAGTAAACAAGTGATTTTGTATGTTTTTTATATTTCCTATAACTTATTTGTAATGCAGTATAATTAAATTCACATTGGCAAAATATTTTCTTCAAAAATGAGCCCTTGTCTTATCAAAATTAAAGTATAAACAACATGTTCATCACTGTCAACTATAAATATTGACAGCTGTATTGTAATGTTAATGTAGGGAACATGAGCAGAAAACAAAAAATCAGACTACTTAATTTTTAGTGTATGCGGTCTTTCATGTTAAACATTCCTGATCCGTCACGTGAATGCTTAGTATTTTGTAATAACGGACATTCTTTTTTTACATTCTCAATGGTGTAATTTGAATGCGTCATGTGTTTGGATTGTATTTGTCATAATTTTTTCGATATTATCGATTGTTACAAATGCATTCTTTTTTGTGATTAATCGATATTTAATTTCGATTTATTTACATGTAGTTAAATTGAATGTTGTTTATTTGAACTGTTGTGAATTGGTCGCAATATGTGGTAATGCTCGCATGTGAACCCACAAAGCAAATAAGGTATGTTGAATTTCTAAATGATTTTGTTTATATTATTAATAATAATAACCAACACCCGCAATTAGGCTACCGCTCGGTGGCGAGCTCTCTCCCCTTCCTGANGTTTATATTATTAATAATAATAACCAACACCCGCAATTAGGCTACCGCTCGGTGGCGAGCTCTCTCCCCTTCCTGAACCTCGCAATTTCCCTCACAGATACCAATTACTCCCGCAACACATTTTACTACCTCACAGACCTTACAAACATAGACAGCTCCCCTCTACGTTTTAATCCATACCCGCTGAAGCTTCTCACTGTTGTTTCCTCTCCCTCTAAACACCCCCTTACTTAGCTGGCAGCGTAAACTTTCCCACCTTCCCTCTCCATTCACCATCCTGTACATCCTGACCAACCTTTCAACCTTTCTTCTGTCCTTCAACGAGCCCCTCCCCATTCTTTCATTATCACTGATGGCCTATAGTTCCGTTCATCCTCACCATCCTGCCCCTGACTTCTCCACCTACCTTTCACCCATCTTGCTGCCCTTCTCTAGCTCTCTCATCTCTACCTCCACGTACGGTCCCATACTGCTGCCACATATTCTAACATCGGCCGTACCATTGTGCCATATGCCTTCTCCTTCACCTCACTGCTGACTCACTTCAGCACCCTTCCCAACATACCCAAAGCCCTTCTTCCCTTTGCAACCACCCTCTCTACCTGTTTTTTCTATCTGTGGTCTCCCTGCAATACAATCCCGACATATTTATATTCTGCTGCTTCTTCTATCTCTTGCTCCTTCCATCTGTACATGCCCCTGCTTATCACCTTCTTCTTTGTAAACCTCACTACCTTAGGTTTTCTTACATTTATCTTAATTTTATTCTCCATGATCCAAAACCACATCCTGTCAATGTCTGCCTGCAAGTTTTCCTCCCCTCCCACCTCTGCATACAATACACAATCATTTGCAAACTATCTTATTTTTTCCCTAACCCCCAAACTCATGTCATTTACCATTTTGGTAAACAACAGAGTGCCCAACACGTGTCCCTGTGGCACCCCTGACTCCCCCTCTCCTTCATCCGATATTGTCTCCCCCATTTTCACCATCTGTCTTCGCCCCCTGAGGAAGTCCCCAATCCATTTCACTACCCACTTGTTCTGTATCAGCTCATCCACTTTCTTCATCAAAGTCCCATGGGGCACCTTATCAAATACCTTCTCAAAATCAATGAAGCAGGCATCAACCTGCTTTGCCTCATCAACTGCCTGCACCAGATCCTGTAACAGCCCAGCCACCTGCGTCTCACATGAGTGTCCTTTTCTGAAACCATGTTGTGATTCCTCCAACCAATTCCTCTTGTTCATAACATTCACCACATACTGAACACAAGCCTCTCCATTACCTTTCCTGTACTCGATGTGAGACTCACCGGTCTGTAACTGCCAGGACTCCTTCTATCCTCCCCCTGCTTGTGTATTGGGACCACCAATGCATCCTTTTAACCTTGTGGCAACTTACCCTCCCTTAAGGACTTGCTAAACAACACCTCCAAATATTTTACTAACTCTCTCCCACCAAACTTATGTGCTGCGTTCCCTATCCCGTCTGATCCCATTGCCCTACTGCTCTTCAACCCCCTGATTACCATTGCTATCGCCCACTCCCTCATCTTAAACTTACTGAACAACCCCCAATTCCTATTATCCTTCCTATTCCAATCCTCCTTTGCTTCAAACACTAACAAATACTGGTCTTGCAGCATCTCCAATTTTTCTTTATCATTTGTCGCAGTCCTGCCATCCCTACATTTCAGCAGAGGGATCCCTTCATCTCCTCCCGTTACCGTTTTAACATACCTAAACAATTTCCCCAATTCGTTGCCATTTCCTTTTTCCACCATGTTACCTAAAAATATATTGTTCGCCTGTTTGATCATCCTTTCAAGCTCCCCTCCCATTTGTTTCATCAATTCCTTAGCACTTGTCATCCCTTCATTTCTCCACTTGTTATGTAATTTTCTACACTTTCTCTTTTCTTTTGCACAAATTTCTTCAACATAACCTCTATTATTCTTCTAAATTCTTCCCATAATTCTTCCACACTTTCCTCTATAGACCAATTTTCTAACCTATCCCTGAGGAAAATTTTTTCCCCCTTCTTGTCTCTTCTTCCATACTGCCACACCAACCTATCTACTGTTTGCTCTACCCTCATCCTGCCAAGCCCAGTTTCCACAACAGGAATATCATGATCGCTTATGCCATCCAATACTATTGCATTAACTACTGCATTTCCAGGTCTGACCAACACCACATCCAGCAATGACCCAACACCCTCTTCATTCTACCTCGTAGGTGTTTCTACTACCTGGACCAAGCCTCTGTTGACCAACTGCGCTGCCATACTCTGCATCATGCTGCCCATCCCTTCTGCATCCTCTATCCATCTCACACCTAGCATATTCAGATCCCCTGCTACAACAACCCACTGCCTGTCCTTTAGTCTATCAACCCTCTCCTTGATTGTTTCAATTATCTGCCATCCCTATCCTGGTGGCATATACGCTGCCAGAAAAGTAATCTTCCTACTACTACCCCCACTTAATTTAATTTCCATCACCTCAACATCTTCACTATTCCATTCTACTGACCCTTTCAGCCCCTCCCTTACACACACCATTATTCCTCCTCCTCTCCCATCCCTGTCTCTTCTGAAGATGGTGAACTAATCCTGCCTGCATTCAATGCCAAGCACTTCCTCATTCAGTCAAGTCTCCACAGCTGCCACTATATCCACCCTATATGCTTCTACCTTACCCCAGAAACCCTCCAGCTTGCTGTACACACTCCTACAGTTCCCCACCATTTACTTTATGCTAAGATGCTGCATTACCCTCCTACTTTGCTTACCCTCCCTCTGCGCCCATGTGGCCTCATCAGTGCTTACCTCTCCATTTCGCTCTACTTTTGTTATCTTGTCCCTTTCTGGTTGCTATTTAAACACTTGCTGCTCAGCCCTGACCCTCTCCATACAGCCAGCTGTTTCCTTACCTAGCAGATCCCCTAGGATCCTCTTTCCCTGCTCGGTCAGGTGTACCTGGTCACTTCGTATGCTTCCCCAGCCTACCCATTTCCTACTATCTATAAATGTAGCCCCCATATCCCTACATGCTCTCACATATACCTCACTTGCTGCCACTGCCTTCCTGTAAGTTATTCCTTTTCTAACCAGCACACCACTAACTACTTTCCTAGCTCTTGGAAACTTCTCCTGTACTTTACTTAGTAACCCCCTGAGGTCCCTCTCTTCCTCTTGTCCCACCTCCTTTCAAGCCAGGTCATTTCCCCCCACATTAATTAAAACCATCTTTGCCACCCTGCTACCTCTAATACTATTAACTCGTTCCTCCAAATCCTTGATTTTTGCACCACCAAACGCTGCTTTATATGTATTTGTTTTTCTGATTTCCCTCAACTCCACCCCCTTTACAATCGAGCTACCTAGGAAAACCACCTCTGGTTCATTTCCTACAACCCTTTCCTGCTTTGTGTCCCTTCCACCCACCTGCCTCCCCTTATCTACTTCACCTCTTCCCTGATCCCTGCTACCAGCCCCCTCCTGCACCANATCTACTTCACCTCTTCCCTGATCCCTGCTACCAGCCCCCTCCTGCACCACCCTTGTTTTCTTTCCTTTGACCAGCCCTCTTTTTTCCCCTCTGAGCATGAACTGTCCATTTTTTTCCTACTTACTGGCTTTTGCTAATCCCTCTCCTACCAGCCTCAACATGCTGCTTCCTGCCTTCCACCACTGCCTATTCCCTACGTACAATTTCCTGCTCATCTATCCTTGTTTGACGAGTCCGGGCTGCTGAGAGATGAACATCGTGCTCGTGGCTGCTCCGACTCCGGGATCTACCCGCCCCATGGGACCAGCGAAGGCCGAGGACTCCTGCGAGTGCGGCTGGACTGCAACAGCTCGGGTGCGGCAACTATTCCGTAACTCGTTGCGTCCCCAGCTGGCGGATAGGGGATCCCCAGGCTCTGGGGTGGCTGGGAATATTCAAACACCAGCCTGTGGACAAACTAGCCGGTGCGACAGCGCTGTCGTCGTGGACGTCGGCGACCTGGGCGGCTCAGTACGAGTTGGCGGAGCGCATCGGCGGGAGGCAGCTCAATGATCAAGGCAGGGACGAGGATCTCGGGATTCTTAAACGTGCAAAGTGTAGCGAACCTCACTGCTGGATTCTGCGAGCTGCTGACTGCTGGTGCGTGAGGAATGGCCATGGAATGCGTCGGACCTCGGAAGCTT
>NQII01003945.1:190166-237795 GCA_002778355.1 Clitarchus hookeri
GTAGGTGCCATGACTGAGCTGCCCGGTTTGCCGACTTCCACGACGAGAAGCAGGGGGGCCCTGCATTCAACAGCTGCTGTCAATATTATTGTGCAGGTGCACCTGCGCAGAAATATTGACAGCAGTCTCCCCTCAAGGGCGCTTGCACCTACAGAGACTTTCTCTTCTAGAGTTTCATAACCCACATTAAATAGCATGTTACCCATACCTGCTGCCACCTTTAGCATTTTTAATGCATGATAAAGTTTTGAACTTCTTTCCTGTCGAGAGGGTTTTTCCTGTCTCTATGCAGGTTTTTCCCCTCTCCCTTCTTAGAAATAGCTCAGCTATTACACACTCAGGGATGCAGTCATGGCCACAAACCTGGCCATGGCTGCTTTATCCCTCTTTGCCGCCATGCACGCCTCCTTTCCTAAATTCCCTCCCATGTAGGCGTATGGGGCTTAGCCCTGAGACGCAACACAGGCCAGACCTACTCCCGGACAACACTTAACACTTGGTTATTAGGGTAGTTAGTATCCTTGTTTGCTTCCTGCTGTCTACTATTGCCCTATCCCTTGCTACTATACTATTTCCCGCTTCTCTATCTTTATTTGCTTCCTAGTGTCACCTACTGCCTTTTCCCTTTCTACTTTCTTCAGCTTCTCTATCCTCCTCAATTTTACCACCTCAATCTCTACCTCTCTTCTTCTATGCTTCTTCTCCTGCAGTTCCTTCTGTAGAAAAGCTTGCATTTTGCCTAACTCATCCTTTATGTCTTCCAACTCTTCCTCTAACTTCTCTACCCTTATTGCTAAGCTACACTTACCCATCTCATTCCTGACATTTTCCTCCACCCTCTCAATCCTGTGCGTCATTTCCCTCTCCTTCCTAATCATCAATTCTACCATCTCCCCTTTCCAACTCTCCTCGGCCACTTCCATCCTTGTCACTAGCACGCCCTCTTCAACATCTGTTCCGTTCATTCGTATACGTAATAGAAAAAAGTCGAAAGTTTGTGCAAAATGAAAAGGAAGAAAAGAAAAGAGATCTAATACTGTATAGTACATACAGTCCAATTGATAGAAAAAATAAATAATTTAAGTTTTAGACAAAAAGCACTTTGGTTGAATCCACCTGCCAAGTGCACTTTGCAGTGTCCCAACCTGAAAGTACGCTCATTTTAACGTTCTGCGCTTTCTCTGCTAGTACTTAATTCAAATATCTTGTCTTTTGTTGAGTTGAGAGATTTGGGCGGGTCTTTTCTTCATTCAGTATTTTTTCTTTGTAGACGTAAGATAATAAATATTTGTAACATTACAGTATAAAACTTAACTGAAAATCATTATGATAAGTAGGTGAAATGTTTTAAACCACTTTGTTTAAGCTTGGGATGTTTCCAGGACCTGTGATGGAGGGAAATGTGATAGAGCTGTCAAGTGACTCGAGTGCGCCGCCATCGCCGAAGGTTGCAGACAGTTCTAATTGCCCAGACTTACCAACAGTGCTTCCTACTGAGCATTCTCCGCCAGATGATGATGATGATGACTTGTTAAGCATTTCTGATGTCGAGGAGGCGCTGGGAATCACGCCGCCTCAGAAGCAAGTCCACTGCATATCTGACAGCGAAGAGTCTGTGGTTGCCGTCGAGTGAGTAGTCTGCTGTGCTTACTGTGCTGTCATCAACTCTTGCTGAGGAAGTTATGGAAAACTGTAATTGGTCTCTGTTGCTAGTGAGGGGCCACGGTGTTGTAGTAGGCAGACAACTCCCCTTCCACCAGGACGAACCTGGTTCGATTCCCAGTGGGGTCACCTGGATTTTCATTTGTGGGGATCGTGGTAGACGTTGCCCTTGGCCAGCTGGTTCCCCAGGTACTCCTGTTTCCCCTGCCCTTGCAGTCTGTTAAACTGCTCCATTTTCATCTCATGTCACCCTCATCATAGCTCAAGACATTGCTTTTAAGTTGTGGCCAAAACCTCTCAACTCAACTCGGTTACTAGTACTGTGAGGAAATGGCCCTCCTCCCATCAATGAGAATTGAAACCAGAACTCTCAATGTCTGACCTCGCTTAATTTGTGTAGAGAATCATCTCGTGTAAGGCATTTGTATATTTTGAATTTCAAAATTAGTAATAAAGTATTTCTTCCATGATGTTTTATTAATGTAAAGTGAATTGAGAATTATTTTAATGGATTGTTAATATTTTATTGACAACATGAAAAATTATAAAATATTCCCTTGTGTTTTAATAAAGTGTTATCCTACTGCCTGCTACCGTAATGCAAATCAATGAATTCAAGTAATGCGTTTTAAAATTTATTTTCTTGGTGTTAAGTAAACTTGCAGATATTTTATTGGAAACTGTAATAGCAGATATCTCCGTAGATAACTTGTGAAGCCAACAAGTGAACTCATACACTAGGCAGCAGTACTAGTGATGATATATAATTTGTATTGGTTTGAGTTGATTGCCATGTTGCCCAGCAAAGAATGAGCTAGTGGTGGTACTGTTCCTCTAGAGGCCCAGCTCATCATGGCAGCACTTGTGTTGTGTCCGATGGTAAAAATTTGCTACTGTATTCTCTGATTGGTAGTTAGTTTTCTGGTGTCACCTTAGTAACATCAGAAAGCAGAGCTGGAATGTTTGGCCCAGGATGTAGATACATTGGAGCCTGGATTTTGAGTGGATGCAGTTCTGCTAAGATGCAGTAGGTTGGCCTGGGGCACTGACTGTGATTAAACCATACCTGGTTCCGTGGATTAAACAAAGGTGTAGACTGTTTTTTGCCATCTGTGCATGTCCCTGATAATGGGCTTGCAAATTGCCAGCCCAACTGCCAAAATCTTGTGATCCAACTTTTAGTTATGTTTAGTTTTTCAGCAAACTCATGCTTTTATTATAAAAATTAATAAATATCTTATTTTGAATACACCCCAGTTGCTTTGAAAGTTGGTCAGAAGTAGTATACTAGCATTTCAAAACATGAATTTTTGTATATTTAGTCATAGTCACGTCAGTTCTAGAAGTAAAAAAGCAGTTCAATGTTGATTGGTTACTGCACAACTGGCATGCATATATTTCCTCAATGCCCTATAATAGGAACTGGTGTGGTGGGCTGAGATTGTTGTGAGAATGAGGGCTTTGGGACATGACGGGTATTCCTCTGGGTAGCTCATGTAGTTGGGCAGTTCTGACTGAGCAACTGGATGGAATTTCCACATAGATACTGTTTTTGTTAGTGCTTTCAGTAGGTTGCTTGATTGCTGGCAGGCCCTAGCTTGTTTTGTCAGGTCTCTGTCTCCATGCTCCAACAACGTGTCATTGATGGCTTTACAACATGAACAACTGGAATGAGTCAAACAGCTGAATGCTGGAATTGAGCCACTTTGTGGTGGATTGATATATTGCAAGCATTTTGGCATGGTGGCAGTCACCAGCATTTAGGCATGCATTGGCAGAGGTGGTGCTGTGCTGGTTAACGTTTAGTCACATGGGGGTGCAGCTTCCCTGTGTTTGATACATAATGGTCTAAGATATATGTTAGTTGGAGTGGACCTTTCCTGGTTCTCTCATACCAGCTGGTGGTTGCTGAACATATGTTGCTGCTCTGTATATACTGTACTACTGTTCTTGGCTGTGCATAGATGATGTTGCTGTGTCTCATTGGAACATATATTTTGAGTATGGAATCATCATTTAAAAGTGATATGTGTATTCTTTCTCAGCATCTTAATACAGTAAGACCGCGATAATCCGGCACTCGATAGTCCGGCAGAGCCAATAGTCCATCACGCATTAGAACACAGCTGGCATTGGCAGTACAGTCGGACGCGTTCGGGAGATATCGGAACCGTTCGGCATCTCGTCAGTCACAATTTGTTTCCACGGGATCAGCCATCTTGGCTTTGTGCTAGTAACACTACAAATCTTCATTTACGTATACCTTCAGTTACAGTATGTATGTACGTACTATACTTACATTTGCATCAATGCTGTGCGGTTTTCTTTTACAGTTATTTACTAAATCCATTGTACTGTATCAAAGTTTAGCTATTTGTATGACTGTCAAATAGACTACAGCACAGTGAAAATTTTGTATGTACAGTGAATATGTTTTGTAAACCGAACAAAAGTGCTCCTAAAACGACAAAATTCAAACTTGTGACGTTGACAATCCACCAAAAACTGGACATCATAAGAAGATTGGAAAAAGGTGAGAACCGAAACAATATTATGAGTGAATGTAATATTGAATCTTCAACTATATACAATATATAAAAAAAAAAAAAAAAAAANACATTAGACAAACTCTAAAAAGACCTAAATTAGAAACTCTAGATGAAGTTTTGTGTAACTGGTTCAGTGCTAAGAGAGCAGAGAGAAAGGCAATAACGAGGCCTATGATAATTGAAAAGGCCAAATTTTTTTACAAGGAATTAGATTTGCCTGCGGATGAAATTCTATCATTCTGTAAGGAGTGGCTTCATAATTTCAGGATTCGTCACGGTATCCGTAAACTAGACGTTTCTGGTGAAATAAAATCAGCTGATGAGGCTGCTGCAAATGAGTATAAAACAACATTTCAAAAACTTATTGATGGCCATAAATTGTCCCCACCCCAAATTTACAACGCGGATGAGACTAGACTGTTATGGCGGTGTTTGCCAAATTCAACCGTGGCGGGAGCTGAGGAGTCCAGCGCAAAGGGTTGTAAAAAGAATAAAGACAGAATAACTCTCCTAGTGTGTGGAAACGCTTCTGGTGATCATAAACTGACTCCGTTTGTAATTGGAAAGTATAAAAAGTTGAGGCGCCTCAAAAATGTGACACATTTGCTTGTTATTTACGGTGCTCAGACTAATGCCTGGATGACAGCCGAGTTGTTCAAAAACTGGTTCCTTCATCATTTTGTTCCAGCTGTGAAAGAAAATTTTGAAACACTAGGGCTACCTCAAGATTCAAAGGCAGTTCTCGTCCTCAACAACTGCCGAGCTCTCCCTCCAGAATCTGAGCTTGTGTCAGGTAATATTTTTTGCACATATCTTCCTGCCAATGTTACGCCGCTAATGCAACCCATGGACCAAGGTGTCATACAAAATTTCAAGTGCAAGTACAGGGGAATGTTTGTGCATAACCTGCTGAGCTCAGATTGCAGCATCAAAGATTTCCAACATAATTTTAACATTAAAGATGCTATTTTTACAGCTGCAATCGCTTGGTCCAATGTAAAAAATATAACATTGCACAGAGCCTGGAGAAAATTATGGCCTAAACTGGCAGAAGAAACCGAGATGGAAAAGGATGAAAATGATGATGAGCCCACAACTGACCACTCTGAAATTGTAAGTGTGATAAATTGTGCTTCCAATAATGAACTGATTGCCCTATCAGTAGAAGAAATTGATAGATTGATCGGCATTGACAAAAATTGTGCCTATCGAAGAAGAGCTGACTGACGATGTGATAATAAAAAGTGTTTTCAGCCCACAGGAAGCACGAGAAACTGAGAGTGATGAAGAAGAAATGCGTACAACTCACATCTCTTGGGCCCAGGCTTCGGAAGCCTTAAACACCTTTGTAAAATTCGCAGAGAGGAGCCATCAATATGACATTGCTGAAGTTATGAATCTCCACATTATNGAACTGATTGCCCTATCAGTAGAAGAAATTGATAGATTGATCGGCATTGACAAAAATTGTGCCTATCGAAGAAGAACTGACTGACGATGTGATAATAAAAAGTGTTTTCAGCCCACAGGAAGCACAAGAAACTGAGAGTGATGAAGAAGAAAGGCCTACAACTCACATCTCTTGGGCTGAGGATTCGGAAGCCTTAAACACCTTTGTAAAATTCGCAGAGAGGAGCCATCAATATGACATTGCTGAAGTTATGAATTTCCACATTATACAAAATAATTTTTCTCAAAAAAGAACTCAATCCAAGAAACAAGTTAACATCCCTGCANAGAACTCAATCCAAGAAACAAGTTAACATCCCTGCATGTTTCAGAGGGCTCAGAAGAAAATTCAAGCTATCCCATCAGTGGTAGATAACAGTCCGACATGTTCCACACCCTCAACATCATCAGATACCTATTATAGGCCTTTAGACAGTGATTCATAATAGGCCTACAAAAATGATTTACATATACAGTACTGTATTGAACTTGGATAAAACTTGAGCCTTAAACTTATTAAACAGTACAGTACAGTACAGTAGGTGTATTTGATTTTTAATTCAATTTTGCTGGTACAGTACAATACTACATATGTACTTTTAATTTTTTTATACTGTAATATCTTCTGTTGTGTTTATTATATAACAATTATTAGTTTTTGTTTGTTAAAACTGTAGTTTTTTTTATATCCCCGTATTTAAATCAGGTTTTTGAAAATGACCTTGATGATCTGGCATTGACAGATCCCTGAGCATGCCGGATTATCAAGGTCATACTGTATTGTGCTACGAAGAAGTAAGCTTTTTCACAAGGATCTTGGAGGGAGTCATAGTCATGATATTAGATTAAAAAGGTTTTTCAGTTATTGGGTTGTGAAATTGTACGCAGTTATTAACGAATATAGGATTGAAATTGAAATGAGGCGTTGTGTCTATGTTAGTACGTACATAAGTTCAGAGGTCCAGTATTATATTAAAATTACCATTTTTTGAGTTAATATCGTAGCTTGGTGCTCAAACCTCGCTGCCAGAGAATGTACTAAAATAGAACTGGTATCTGAGATTGGCAAATTTATGATGTAATCATCACCAGCTATCACCATAAAATAATTAAGATTGCATCATTGGTTTTATGGTCTGACATAGTGCATTTATTAAACGATTAATGAAGATACAAATTGTGTTTTGGAAATATGTGCTCAGTGAAGAATCAACTGCTGGTGGTGATGGCAGTGGCCAGCTATGCAAGATCACTGCTAGGAAGAGGCCGAGGGCTCAGAGCTTAAATAAGGTATTACAAATACTTTTTGGTGCTGCAGTGTTGTTAATAACTAAAGTATGTTCCACTCTTTTTAACTCATCAGTTAATAAACGTTTATGGAGTTTTTTTTTGTGTTTCGTTTTGACCAAGTAATAAATTAAGCAGTGATGAAATGCACATGTTATTTGTATTTACTTTTAATGGTGATTGGTGTGTGAAGTTTAGATGTTAAGCTCAGTCAAATCTTATGATTCTACACTTTCCTGAGTTTTAAACTAATTTTCTTTGGTCTTTTGCAACACTCATGTGTTATAAATTTAATCTGTTTTTACACTTTCCTGTATTTTGCATAACTTTTTCCTGCCTATTAAATTGGTTTTATTGTAATAGTTACTGCTGACTTTGACTGAAGAGTGCCAAGCTGTACTCAGTTGAAGATGAATGTGACGGATGATGTGGTGGTGTGATGCAGACCGCGAGGAGGCAGCGCCGGGACAAGGAGAGGGAGGAACAGAGGCGGCAGAGGCAACAGAGACAGTTGGAGAGGCAGCAGAGGGCCACCGCACTGCAGCTGGAAAGAGCGAGGAAAGCAACTGCAGCGAAGCAAGCTAGAGCCATGAGGCCTGGAGAGTGTCACAAGGTGAATTTCTGTCAATACTGGTTTTAAATTTTGAATCAAATTTCAAATTATTTGCAAATTATAAATTTTTTTTCAAATAAAATTTTAATATCTTTATCAAAATAAAATAAGGATATTAAAATATCCACATAGACCTACCCTCTGTGATGAATTCTTTAAATACTTTTGTGATGTTTAGTGTAACTGATGGTCATACACTGCATTAATTTTGCAGTGTTTACAATAAGTTTTTTGACATTCTGATCATTGTAATAAATATAGTTCTCAGGAGTTATGAACTTTGTGATCAAACATGTTTTTTGGTATTGTGTAGGAAACCAAATGCAAAATTGTAGTGTTTACAAATGTTAATACATCAAACTTAAGCAAAACTTTTTAAAGTGTGACTTCAGCACAACTTTGTAACCAAATTACTGAAACTGGTTTTCAGTGATACTTTAATTGAAATTATTGTTACGGAAATAATTCGAAACGTATATTGTTCTTGTTGTGGGATTTGGTATGTTGGGGTGGCATTTTACACATTATTTATTTATAGTTGCCTTATATGTTTCACGTAAAGATGGTGATGTTTGTGTTTGTAAACGAATGCGTTAACTGTTTTAGGTTCAGGCCTAGACCCTTGAGTTTGAGTGGTATGTCAGTTGTTAATGAAAAAATATTTTGTGATACATGTGCTGTAGTCTCTACAACTCATATACAAAATAATTGTAATGCAAGTGAGAGATAATATGTACATCATACCATACACACTTGCAGTGTAAATTAGAACATGCTGCTCTATTTCCACAAAAAAAATTTGTGTTACAATGAAATTATATTTCACTTTTTCAGTCAGTTGATGATAGCTAAAATAAATTTGCTGTACATCAACATAAGTTCCAAATTGATATACAATTTTTTGGTGAAAATGTTTTCATTATTTTGTCAATTTTGATAAGGTTATTTCAGTATATTTTTCACAATTTTTTCTATTATTTAATAAAAAGTCAGTGGGTTTAAAATTGAATACAGTAGAGCCCCGATTGTACAAGTGTCTACAGTTCCCGATAGTTCCATCGTAAGATTTCTGTTGTCGCATAATTAAAAACAACCAATTTTGACCCCTAAAAAATTAAAAAAATTATGTTTAAAGTGCATTTTTAGCTTAAAGTTCATGTTTGTCAGCGACGTAAAACAAACACGTTTTTTAAAACCAAATGTTGGTTTTATTTAATAGGCAGACATATGCAGACTAAAATTATATCTGATAAACGTATATTTACCCTCCTCGTATCACCAAAAATGTTAAAATCATTGAGCGGCGGTGCAAAGTTTTACTGAGTGCATTATGTCCATATTTATTTGCCTCTGGCATAAAAATGAAATAAAATGAAATAGTATCTATTTAATTAAAAATTTATATATCTTAAGAATGAAATGACAGCGAGCACTGGCACTTTCCTTTGTATTATTTCCATCTCACTTTTACTTGGGCACCCACCCTTCTAGTTTGCTACCTCCCCTCTTTCAGCTGCATTGTCGATCAATACTTTTCTCCACCCCTCATTGTGTTTGAGAATGCAGCCAACCAATTTAAAGGGGAGAAAGGGATGCCACTTCATTGTCTTCTTCCTTTTGTCTATGCCAAAAAATAAAAGTCATTAACATTCTTCAGCTCTCACTCTACAGTACCACGATATGTCTGCAGACAGGTAATCAGTTTCATGAGTGCGGCATACTGTAATTTTTAGCGTGCGTTAATTCATGTTCAGTGTCTTTTACATTAAAAATAACGCAAGTGCAAGGAACATAAAGTACAATGTGCAAACTCTTTCAGAAAATGTTTAAATAATTCAGGAAATTGATGTGGCAGAGTGTGTCTGAGGCGGCTTTAGAGAAAGAGTGGCTGAACAGGGATGTTGATGTACTGTGGTTCCCAGCAGGTAGCTGCAATGCTGCCCTCTTATTTTTTGTGGAGGAGTGAGATTCCATTTACACTGGGGGTTGTCTCGTCTATTGTCAGACAATGATATCCGCTGACAGGAATAAGGGTCGCAGGGGAATGGGGGAGGGAAGAACTTGACAGCTGTGGCACTGGAAAATAGAGGAGTATGGGGAAAGAAGACTGGGTGGGAATGATTCACTTGTGAAAGACCGCAGCAAGGAAATTTTATTTTAAAACTGCTCTTCCTTATTATAGTTTTCACGTGCAAAGAGTAGTTTCAATTTTCTATTTATTTTTGTGTATCAATTTTTTGAAACTATCACATCATAATATGACAGTGTCACTGCTATGTCTCATAGAAGCAAGTTGGCGACGGAAAGACGGTACACCAGTTAAGTGTAGAGGTGGTGTAATGTATGATACGCATGCTACTACCGTACTTATTGCTCCCACACATCTTGGTCTTGGGACACGTAAAATACATCCTGGTTCGAAGCACCCTTAACCACAGAGGCACAATCAGTGTTTTGTGCACTCTATTTTATTTGTTTTTCATAACACAAACAAGGTGCGTGCATGCGCCAGTACTTACCATGCAGCCAGCAATCACCCCAATACATCAGCATGCATAAACCACTCAAGTTCTGTCTGACCCATGTACCAGCAGCACCGTTTAGGCAGCTTTATTTCCGGGAAAAAATGCAAGTGCCAAGTTGGTAAATACCACAGATCCTAATTTTCATAAACTTCTGCGATGTTAACAACATTTTCAAAAGGGAAAAAAGTCATGCCCTAAGCAAAAACACGCTAACCAAAAATTTTTTTAATTCTGATAATTTCAAGACAAAAATTTTGTCTGAACATTTTGAATTATCGAGATTTTACTTCATTGCCTCTCACTTTTGCTATGTGTGCAGAATTTGGTAAGTTATGCTCTGATAATTGCATGTGGAGTGTGGTGAGGAGAGAGGACAGCGTGTCACTATTTCTTTCACGTTTTAAGCGTCGCGCGTGTGGCTTAACTCACCAGGTGCATGCTTCTGGGCGTGTTCCAGCCAAGGAATTTAAAGTTTTTTCGCTGATTTTTTTCGCAGCAGTGGCCTACCAATTGATGGTACATAGCGGCATAACCTGTAGTATGTTATTGCTGCGTGCTAACGAACATATTTTAATTAACTTGTAATTGTGACTACTTTCATTTTGCCTGTTTGTTTTTTTCTTTTTTTGTCTGCTTCTGTGAATGTTGTCGTAACATGGCCATACTTGCTAGATGCATGCTTGTTAGAAAGGGGTTTTACTGTAATATATTTTTTTAAATTATAAGGCTTATATAGAATGTTGCAAAATTGCATGTAAATACTTTGGGGAAACATTCCTCACATATAGAGGAAGAAAAAATGTTATATGAACATCGGCCTGGAAATGCCTGGAAGGGCCTGCGGGCTGGATCATGTTTTTGTGGAATGCCATTGCAGATATCATGTTCATGGTGCACAGCACAGCATATCACAACACTATAGACCAGAACATTAGGAACTACTCAGAAATTTATAACACGTGTAAAACCTTATCGATGATGCATTACAGACATGCACACGTGACATTCATAGCTTCCAGCTCAATTCTACATCAAACAGTGCTCTGAATCCGATTGAACTGTCGGTTTGACACGTTTGGTATGGAGCTGCTGTCACACTACAACTGTGGTGGTATTCCACACAAACATGGTCAAGTCTGCAGGTCATACAATGTACATCATGTAATGTTTTCGGACCTATGTTCATAAACAGTTTTTCTTCCTGTAGATGTGAGGATTGTTTTCCTGAAGTATTGACATGCAATTTTGTAATACTCTGTATATCAAAATCAATGTTCCTTTTAATAAATATGAACTTCAGATGCTTGGTTCTTAATAGATATAATTATATTTGTCTTAGAAATAACCAGTCTCACATAAATACTTTAGATTCACATGTTTACTCATAAATGAAAGAAAGCTTTACTGGAAATACTTAAAAACAACCCACACTGTCATTAGTACACACATATTTCTGGTGAAAATTTTTCCATGATTTTGTGATTTTTAATGGCATATTATTGGTAAGCCACATTTTTTTCATCTATAAAATTTAATTAAAAATTGTAATAATTTTTAATGAAATTTTATAGATGAAAAAAATGTGGCTTGAAGGGTGTGATTTTATGTAAATATGTTACTTTTATGCCTAAAATTTACAAAATGTATTTAAAAACTACTTCTCAGTACATATACAGTAGAGCCCCTATTTTACACTTTCCAAGGGACAATACAAAATTGGCGTATAATGCAAAAAGTTAAAAAAAAGGAAATTCTAAAATAAATCTGAGGTTACGTCCAGATTGAATAGTACTTGTTTTTATATAAGACAATGTATAAATAATAAATATGTGTATGTGCACTGTTATGCACTACCCACTTAAAATGCACAGTTTGTAAAAATATCTTTAATTTCATCAAACATTACTGCAGGCACAGCATGTTTTTGCATTCATCACGTTACCTCCTGAACATTGGGAGGGAGGGTAAGAGAGTTGTGGTGGGGTGGTCAGTAAAACCTGAGGTCTGCCAATGGGGTGAGGTCTCAAAATTATAGTGCGCTTAGAATACCTATTTGGGCATATTGTGCACCCAATCGTTTCAAACTGCTTCTCTCAATCGGCAGGAACGCTGACTGTCAAGATCGAAATCGAAACCTACCTATAGATTTCCCCAGAAACTTAGAATAGAGCCCCTGAAAGCAAACTTTAGTGTGGGGTGGCTATTGAAAACGAAACATCGAAGATGAAGCATAGTAGAGATGCACAGAACTTACAATGCACACATTTCATCAGTTGAATGTTGCCACTATTAATGGTGACGCGTGATGGCCCAGGAATTGGACGTTATGTCAAGTAGGTATTTGTTTCTGCGCAAGTCAGTTGCGCAGGTAGAGGGCAGACTGTACTGTGGAGGCGTCTGGATTATTGCGCGTGTGCCTTGCACAGGTCCCTTATATAACGTCGGCCGCATTGGTTGCCGGCTAGGCACAAAGTCTGAGTGCAAGGTGATGCCTCTGGGCATCAGGAACTCATGTGGTGGCTGGCTTACCACTGGCATTGGCACTCCAGGGCAGTCGCTGGCACTGACCCTCGGATGTCGGCTACGGCTAGAGCGGGTGGCAGGGCATGTTGATCTTGGCGTCGTCTGGCTGTTGGTGCGTCTGTGGGCTGGCTGGAACAGGGTTGGCTGGTGCTGGTGTCCCGGTGGTCAACGTCATGTGGGCTGGCTTGTAGAGCGGAATCACACCCAATATGAGTGGGATCCCCCTTCGTAGTAGCTCTATTGCGGGGTGTGCAGCTCTGGGAACCCTAATCGGGATGCCAAAGATATTGGCGGGGAGAGTAGTGATGTGAGGCTCTACTAGGTGTCGGGCGGCTTGTGCTCTGTCCCAGGGGGATAAGCAGCTGAGGGCTGGTATATGCTGATTACTCAAGCGGTGGCGAGATGCGAAAACAGCAGATGTCCTCCGTGCATTTCTCCTGCTCCCTCTTTGATGAGCGAATGTCATGAGCAGGAAGGGTACTACAATTCATCCTGTAGAGGGCGGTACGCAACAAACTCCTAGCTAGATTGAAAATTAGAAGTTCCTGGGTCAAGCTTCATCAAATCTGACACCCCCTCCAGCGAGTTTATACGCTTTGGAGGGAATGGGTTAGCTGACTTAGTTGGTCCAGATGTTTCATCGTGTGTTATTCTAGTGGTTGGGGCTCTACCGTACATGCGCACCAGGGTACCTTCATGTACCTGGTCCACAGTAAGGGTAGCCATTGACTTTGTAGTGTATGAGATGTACGTGCAGTCCTGGTTTCATACTTGCAAATATACATGTGCAGACAGTATGACAAAACAGTTTCATGAATGGATTTGCAATCTCAGTGTTTTTATGGCACATTGTGATTTGGTAGGGGTTGTGTGTTTACTGTACAATATGCTAAGGTGCAAGGGGGTAGTCTTACGTGGAAACCTGAAGGCTGCCTGGATTCTGTAAGTAACTGGAAGGCTAGTACTCTGCATTTTAATTTCTGCAGTGTTGTTTGAGGGTGACAGAACGCTCACCACTCTGGGGCTGTAGCAGTAGTTGAAGTATATGTTACGTGTACTATTGGCTTCTCCTGTTAATTTACACTTTGATTAGCTGTGGCTTGTTTCACATTTGCCCTTTGGCTGTTTGTTCTCTGCCATGTGTTTTATACTTGGTAAAATGTGTATGGAGATCAAGATGGTCCTTGAACAAGCTATGGATGGAGAGAACAGACTGTTTTGTGTGGTATAGTGGACAATAAATTTTCTGTGGGTCTTTCAGCCAGTGAACGTGTGAGAACAGCAGCAATTTACCAAGGCAGTATGGTCAGACTATACAGCAGATATATATCATGGTAATATTGTGTGGGTCCTACAAAAAAATTTCATAAAAAAATCTTGAATGTGAGACAAATTATTTTAATGTATGGGTTAAGCCAAATGTCTCCAATTCTAAANAATTTCATAAAAAAATCTTGAATGTGAGACAAATTATTTTAATGTATGGGTTAAGCCAAATGTCTCCAATTCTAAAGGAGAGGCCATTTATATCAGGACCTCAAATTCCAGCTCAAAAACTGTCCAAAGATTATCTTGCTCCAGCTATCTCTTGCACAAAAAGTTACTATTACAACTACTCATAGCCCTATGGAAAAATGTAAGAGTTATATGAGGGACATTTCCTAAGTCGTGCCAACCATGATATAGCTGGTGAACATGTGATAACATGGACAGTAAAGTATAGGTTTGGAAACCACTTGAAAATTGTACAGAATGCAGCCAATAGATGGTGTGTGGATGCATTGGGGGCCCAGTAGCAGTGCACGGAAATGTCAGTATGTTCCAGGCCATGCTTTGTAATGGAAGTTGGTAAAGTTGAGCAGTGTTCATAGGTGAAAATTGCAGTTCTCGTTGCCAGAAATGCACGTCAGTGTCATACAGAGCTGAAAGAAGTATTAGGTTAAGCTTTGCCATTATTGCACTGCTGGCATGAGATATTAATCAGTCTCACGCAGCCGATGGTCTTGAATGTCTTTCCCCTCATTGGCAGAGATGTTTTGAAGACCTGGGGGGATATTGAGGTNTCACGCAGCCGATGGTCTTGAATGTCTTTCCCCTCATTGGCAGAGATGTTTTGAAGACCTGGGGGGATATTGAGGTTGATGTTAGCTGTTTGTATGTATTTTCTTATACTTTTCTTGTAATTTTTTTATTATAAAATCAAGGTTTTTAATTTTGGTCTTTTTTTATTCCCCACCCCTTCGCTCCTATACCTGACCACATTTTCTTGCATTCATAAGCACATTCCACTTACCTTCAATGCATCTAATGTTTTACTTTTGCGACACCTTTACCGCAGGCTCTAGTAACCGGTTGCCATGACTTACAAAATGACCGTTGCAGTTCACCAAAGCAGTAGGAAGTCAGTAAATTGAATATCAATGTGAAGTTCATGCTGATATATTTTTTACAAGAAGGTGATAGTAAGTAATAAATTTCTCATTTTGGGGCAAGTTTGTCTTTGCCCCTTATAATATTTCTCCCGCAAATAGGAAAATGCTGTTCAGAAGCTGGTATTAATCTTTTTGTAAGATATCAAGCAAAATAATTTGATACATGTAACAAACATTGCTGAAAGAGGAGTTCCCGTATTTTAAATGTTGGAAACAGTGGAAATATTAGCAGAGAAAGTACTTCAGAGATAATACCTTTTACAAGAATCTGTAAATATAAAGCATTCTGTAGGCTAGTCTTGTATTCTTGATTCTGGATTGCTGCTGTGGGCACCTGTTAAGAAATTTATTTTTTTGAGTACATGAAATGAACATGAAAATTGCAGTGTGGGGTCTNATTCTTGATTCTGGATTGCTGCTGTGGGCACCTGTTAAGAAATTTATTTTTTTGAGTACATGAAATGAACATGAAAATTGCAGTGTGGGGTCTGTGCTGAATTTTATTCACGAGTTCTGTTGCACTTGATGTAACATTATAGTTTGTTGTATGGTTTGTTTGTTGCAGTACATCTGTGTACAGCTGGACAGTGTGCTGTTGACAGAAGTATATGGTGGGGAGCTGTTGGTAGCACTGCAAGGGGCGGAGCTCCATTACAAAATCCAGGCCATGGCCATGCCTCGCTTAATCTCGTGGACCAGGAGTATTCCATGGCATGTATTGGGAACAGGACTCGAGGTTTGTTGTTAATTATATAAATACATATAGAAAAGTATAATTTTATTATTAATAATAAAAAAAAATTGTTTTCCTAAAAGGCAAGCCAATTTTTTTGTTTAAATTTTCATTCAAAAGGTAACTCATTTACCAATTACCGTGGAATGGCAATGAAAACTAGAATTTTAACGTGCACAGTAAATATTTTTATCAAGTTAGTATACAGCCAGAGAGTTAAGGGCAAATGTGTTAACTTTTGAAGTGATGCAATGTAAAAATTTTACCATTTCATTAAAAAAGGTATATAAATTTTATTAAAAAAAAAATTGAAGTTTTAGAACATGATGTTGCTTTGCAACAATTTCAATTAAACATAAATGGAAAATTAACCTTGGTTCAATTCCCAGCAGGATTGTCCCACAATTGGCAAATGGGGAATGTAGAAATTTTCATTGGCCTTTGGGATTTTCCTTTTGGTATTCCCATTTCCCCCACTCTTGCATTCTGTCATTGCTACATCACTACTTCACTTCATCTCCATCACAGCACAGCACAATGCACCTGGTCGTGCAGCTTTATGAAACACACCTCCATTGAAGGACATATCAAGTAACATGTATGATAATAGCAACACTTATAGCCCACATACATCATTGCTGTCAAACCTTAATCTATTTTCACCCATATTATATGAAGAAATGCAGTTTTAAACTGAAAGTGCTTGAACGGAAATTAAATTTTAAAAGGTGTTTTTACAACCAAACAAAGTTGATCGTAAATGCGGGGGAAAAAAAAAAAGTAATAGTATGTACATTTAGTTTTTGCTATTTATCATTTACACATGGCCATGATTGGGTAGCATCAGAGAGATTGATACTGTTAGTTATTTGCTACCATCTCAATGGTGTCAGCAGACTAACATACAGTGTGAACTGCTGTCAGTTTTCTGGTGTTTTCCTTTCGACAGTGAGGCCGCAGTTGTGTAGGGCTAGAGCACTTGCCTCCCATCAAGGCGAACTGGGTTAGATTCTCAGTGGTCTCGCTCCTGGATTTTCGCATGTGGAAATTGTGCTAGACAATGCTGTTGGTCTGCAGGGTTTCTCTGGGATCACCTGTTTCCTCACTCTTGCATTCTAACACTACTCCGTTTCCACTTTTCTTCATGCTCATCAGCTCTCAAGCAGGCCCGGCGACATGGAGGGACTTCAGGTACAGCTATACCGGGTCCTAGACGATAGAGGGCCGCATGTAACATGTTACATAAAAATTAAAAAATAAATTACCGCTCGGGGCTGCCCACGAGGGCACTTTGCCCCACACTGGGCGGGGGCGGCTGCCATCGTCCGCCAACTTCACCTCCTGTACGCCGCCGATCCTGGCTGGGTCTCGAGTGTCGCATCACACTCATAGACTAAAGTCGAGGAAGACTGCTTATTCAAGAAAGGGTACATTTGTCCCGGGCTCCGAGGCTCAAGGCAGCGTTCCAAAACGTTACTCTGAGAGTAGAGTAAAGTAACAGACAGTATCCACTGAGGAAAGCAAAACTAAAAGTGGTTTCGGAACCAACATGATCTAAATAACATAATGTGTGTACAAATATGTACTGATTAAGCAATCAACGTAAATTCCAAAAGATATTTGGCCCTTTCACTAAATTCTTTCTTTTTCAAAATATTAGTTACATACATAAACATCTTTACTTGCTATAAATTAATCATAATCATTACGTCTAAAAATATAATCTTTATAAATGTTAACTTTTAAATAACAATACAAATTTTATTACTCGTCATTTGTAGTTTTCCCGGGTGTGTCTGTAAACAGAATGTCCACATTTATTTTCAATTTGTTTAATTCAACTAGAATTTTCGTCATTTTAAGTTTACCCTTCTATACTCGCTGAAGTTGTGCGTGTAAAAGGTTGTACTCTGGCAAGATGCTGAGAGTAATTACTCTACAGCTTTAGGACACTGCCAAGAGAAAGTAAAACATTTACTCAAAGTGTTTTTGGACAGCCAGAGAGAAAAGATTACTCGCAGATTAACGTTTTGGAACGCCGCCCAGGGGGGCCGCAGACGCTTGTAGTTAGGAGGAAATAAAAAAGAACAATCGCGAAGGAGGCCCCAAAATATTAATTATGACTGGCCCCGAAATTTCTGTCAACGGCCCTGCTCTCAAGACCTCGTAGGGAGCCACCCAATCTCTCAACTCCCTTTCGGCAGTGTCTGAAGACAGATGCACACTGATAATGGCAGTATGTGTATGCTGGTAGGAAGTGAGGTGGCGCAGGAGTAACATGCTTGACTTGCATTTAGCAGTACGTAAGGTTCAGTTCCTGTCCCCCTGTCCTGATTTCAGTTTACTATGGTTTTCCAAAATCACTCTTTGACAAATACTGGGATGGTTCCTTAATACATGCCGTGACTGCTTGCTTCCCATCACTCGTTTGTCTTAGCAACTGGTGTGATCTCCTATGACTGGTGTAGACAAGATGTCAAGTCATAAAAATACAGTAGAACTGTGCTCTAACGAGTATGGGCTATAACAACACATTTGTTATAGCAATAATTTTTTAATGCATTGTGCACTGCAGTGATCTGTATCAAATACTTGTTTAAAATCAGTGCTTTTCGGTGTACTCTCTTACTGTAACGTTAGTATGTCTCTATCAATGAGTTGAAACACGTGTAAATGTTTTTACTTTTTGTCTGCAAATCCATTCCATACAGAGGTCAAAAGGATGCCAATGAAGTTTCCTTACCTTATATACACAAAATGATGGTATAGGAATGTGTCACATCCCTTTCTTCCCCTTCAAAACAGGGGCCTCTTCACTTTCCTTCTTGAGCTTGATTGGCTATTGTCCTGTTGCCAGGTGGAGTTACACTCTCAGGAATAATGAGGATTAGAGAAAAATATTTATTGTACTAGCAGCCTTCCATATTATTTACATTTCAAACAATAAATAAATGCTTCTGCTGTTCTCGGAAATAAAAGTGCCAGCTATAGTAGAATAATGTCTAAGAGGCTGTCTCATTCAAATGGTTCAGGCAAATGTAATGTGTGTACTTATTTTCAGTCTTTCTTAAATGTGTTTGCTGTTAAGGGAAGGAAAATATTTTCTTAATTACCAATAATTATTGCTTATTCTAATTTTAATAATTTTTATGTGAATAATTGTCACATGTGGAAAATACCACCCACAGATGTGCTACATTGTACTTCGTGGTTAACATGTGTGCTTCCGTACTCATAAGGCATTCAGGAAACACGGGGTGCCCATGAAGTGAGTGTACAACAAATACCTCTGCATTAAATTATGCTATAGTCTATTCACGATATCCTCACACTTTTCGAATCAAACCTTTGAAAAATCACCCCATGTATGATGTTTTTGGTTGTTTCCTGAACATGTCATGCATCACACAGTCTTTATAATTCTGCTATCATTAAAGTGTTTTGTTTTTGGTTAAATTAAACTTTTACGTATATTTTATCTATAAATTATAGTACTTCACTCACAATTAATATTAATACTAACAGAAAGAAAATAAGTGTGTTGGTAATACCAAGTAAAAAATAATTCTCGTGGAAAATGTAATTAAACTAAGAGTGCACAAATGTGGTGAGTTGTCTGTTTGGTATAGTTTTCTAGACTTTGTTAAGTTTCGGTTTTATGAGGTAGCATAATAGCCTGAAAGTAGATCTTTAGCAGGGCTTCAGGAAAGTTGGAAGTAACTATGAATAAACTGTACTCAGTAATTTTCCATTATAACGGTAATTCACTATAGTGATAATTTATCTCACCATCATCAGTTGTCTTAATGTGGTTCCACTGTGATCTGCATGCTAGCATGGCACGGACACAGATGATGTTGTGGTGAGGTGTAGTGTGATGGTTGTAGGAGTACGAGTCTGAGGACCTGGAGGTGGAGGACGAGGNTCACAGGCTGGGTCTCGAGTGTCGCGTCACACTCATAGACTAAAGTCGAGGAAGACTGCTTATTCAAGAAAGGATACATTTGTCCCGGGCTCCGAGGCTCAAGGCAGCGTTCAAAAACGTTACTCTGAGAGTAGAGTAAAGTAACAGAGAGTATCCAATGAGGAAAGCAAAACTAAAAGTGGTTTCGGAACGAACATGANGGCTGGGTCTCGAGTGTCGCGTCACACTCATAGACTAAAGTCGAGGAAGACTGCTTATTCAAGAAAGGATACATTTGTCCCGGGCTCCGAGGCTCAAGGCAGCGTTCAAAAACGTTACTCTGAGAGTAGAGTAAAGTAACAGAGAGTATCCAATGAGGAAAGCAAAACTAAAAGTGGTTTCGGAACGAACATGATCTAAATAACATAATGTGTGTACAAATATGTACTGATTAAGCAATCAACGTAAATTCCAAAAGATATTTGGCCCTTTCACTAAATTCTTTCTTTTTCAAAATATTAGTTACATACATAAACATCTTTACTTGCTATAAATTAATCATAATCATTACGTCTAAAAATATAACCTTTATAAATGTTAACTTTTAAATAACAATACAAATTTTATTACTCGTCATTTGTAGTTTTCCCGGGTGTGTCTGTAAACAGAATGTCCACATTTATTTTCAATTTGTTTAATTCAACTAGAATTTTCGTCATTTTAAGTTTACCCTTCTATACTCGCTGAAGTTGTGCGTGTAAAAGTTTTACTCTGGCAAGATACTGAGAGTAATTACTCTACAGTTTTAGGACACTGCCAAGAGAAAGTAAAACATTTACTCAAAGTGTTTTGGGACAGCCAGAGAGAAAAGATTATTCGCAGAGTAACGTTTTGGAACGTCGCCCAGGGGGGCCGCAGACGCTTGGAGTTAGGAGGAGATAAAAAAAGGACACCCGCGAAGGGGGCCCCAAAATATTAATTTGTGACGGGCCCCAAAATTTCTGTTAACGGCCCTGCCCTCAAGACCTCGTTAAGAGCCACCCAAATCTCTCAACTCGCTTTCGGCAGTGTCTGAAGACAGATGCACACTGATAATGGCAGTATGTGTTTGCTGGTAGGAAGTGAGGTGGCGCAGGAGTAACATGCTTGACTTGCATTTGGCAATACGTAAGGTTCAGTTCCTGTCCCCCTGTCGTGAGTTCAGTTTACCATAATTTCCCAAAATCACTCTTTGACAAATACTGGGATGGTTCCTTAATACATGCCGTGACTGCTTGCTTCCCATCACTCGTTTGTCTTAGCAACTGGTGTGATCTCCTATGACTGGTGTAGACAAGATGTCAAGTCATAAAAATACAGTAGAACTGTGCTCTAACGAGTATGGGCTATAACAACACATTTGTTATAGCAATAATTTTTTAATGCATTGTGCACTGCAGTGATCTGTATCAAATACGTGGTTACTATACTTGTTTAAAACAAGTGCTTTTCGGTGTACTCTCTTACTGTAACGTTAGTATGTCTCTATCAATGAGTTGAAACACGTGTAAATGTTTTTACTTTTTGTCTGCAAATCCATTCCATACAGAGGTCAAAAGAATGCCAATGAAGTTTCCTTACCTCATACACACAAAAGGATGGTATAGGAATGTGTCGCATCCCTTTCTTCCCCTTCAAAACAGGGGCCTCTTCACTTTCCTTCTTGAGCTTGATTGGCTATTGTCCTGTTGCCAGGTGGAGTTACACTCTCAGGAATAATGAGGATTAGAGAAAAATATTTATTGTACTAGCAGCCTTCCATATTATTTACATTTCAAACAATAAATAAATGCTTCTGCTGTTCTCGGAAATAAAAGTGCCAGCTATAGTAGAATCATGTCTAAGAGGCTGTCTCATTCAAATGGTTGAGGCAAATGTAATGTGTGTACTTAAATGTGTTTGCTGATAAGGGAAGGAAAATATTTTCTTAATTACCAATAATTATTGCTTATTCTAATTTTAATAATCTTTATGTGAATAATTGTCTCATGTGGAAAATACCCCTGACAGATGTGCTACATTGTACTTCGTGGTTAACACGTGTGCTTCCGTACTCATAAGGCATTCAGGAAACACGGGGTGCCCATGAAGTGAGTGTACAACAAATACCTCTGCATTGAATTATGCTATAGTCTATTCACGATATCCTCACACTTTTCTAATCAAACCTTTGAAAAATCACCCCATGTATGATGTTTTTTGGTTGTTTCCTAAACATGTCATGCATCACACAGTCTTTATAATTCTGCTATCATTAAAGTGTTTTGTTTTTGGTTAAATTAAACTTTTACGTATATTTTATCTATAAATTATAGTACTTCACTCACAATTAATATTAATACTAACAGAAAGAAAATAAGTGTGTTGGTAATACCAAGTAAGAAATAATTCTCGTGAAAAATGTAATTAAACTAAGAGTGCACAAATGTGGTGAGTTGTCTGTTTGGTATAGTTTTCTAGACTTTGTTAAGTTTCGGTTTTATGAGGCAGCATAATAGCCTGAAAGTAGATCTTTAGCAGGGCTTCAGGAAAGTTGGAAGTAACCATGAATGAACTGTACTCAGTAATTTTCCTTTATAACGGTAATTCACTATAGTGATAATTTATCTCACCATCATCAGTTGTCTTAATGTGGTTCCACTGTGATCTGCATGCTAGCATGGCACGGACACAGATGATGTTGTGGTGAGGTGTAGTGTGATGGTTGTAGGAGTACGAGTCTGAGGACCTGGAGGTGGAGGACGAGGTACTGCTAGTACAGCCGTGGAGTGAAGTGGTGCAGCTGGTGCACTCCGGGGAGCTGTGCACACGTGTGCATGCCATCAAGACCGTCATCCCTGGCCAGAAGCTCACCCTCGTCATATACGGCATGGACCAGTACTTCAGGCATGTTGTACCCCATTACAATTCAGCCCTTCATGGCGGTACTAAAGTTTTTGCAAATGTGCGAGGCTTTTCATTTCAGTGATGCATATTCATTTGGGTGGGTAGACAGCAATTTTTGAACAGAATGTCTGGCAGTCTACCGGAAATGACATTATAATATACTGTACTTATTACACAAGAAAAGTCTAAGAAAATGTACATAAAAAGAATATCTGTCAAACCATCTCACAAACATTGTAATAATTGATTGTATTTAAAGATGCCTTTTGGCTGTGTGCTGTTAGGATAATGGAATTTTGAGGGGTGGAACAAAATAGTTAGGTGAATTTTGCGATGGGGATACCTGGTTAGGCGCCAGATACCGTTGGCAGGCGGTGTCGATGATTGCTGATGATGATGAATACAAGGTATGGTGAGCCGTTCGCCTGGGCGTACGCAGTTCATTGGTGAATTGTTGGATGAGCCCCTCAGGCCAGGAGAATCAGACGTTCCTCATGCCTGATACTTACGTCTGCTGTGTTGTGGGCCTATTCAGGCTGACCCACACGCCTTTAACTGTAAAAAATTCTTGAGTTGGGCATACTGATTTTTAAGGTGACTTACATTGGATTAGGTGAAGACGGGTTGTAGGGACCCGTATTCCCAAATGCCCGAAGGCCGTGCTTAAATAAAAGACACAAAGTATGCGAACTTCGTGTAATTATCCTTGCACAAACAGTTAGATCACATTGTGTGACAAGTGATGCGGGTTCTGGCCTACAAGCTCGCCAGATAGGCTACGCGGAGAAAGCATACAACCATTGTGAATTTAAGTGGAAATTATGTTTCTCCAGGCGATTCAAGTCCTGGAGAAGAAGGGGTGGCGACTCTGGATGAGAATTAAATAAAAACGGTTCCAAAAATGACGTTACTATAGAAAACTACATGGTTTGGTGCACAAAGTTGAGTTCACCCTAAGTGCACGTGCAACACGACCAACCCCTTCAGACACTTGATGGCAACTAAATCTGGCAAGCTCATGCGGCGCGAACTATGGCAGCACGTGGCTTGCCTGCACTACTTTCTTCTTTACTGGAAGACTTGCAACAAATAAAAAAAAAATGCAAACCCTTGTATAAACATTAACCAAAAAAATCCACACTCTTGCTCTGCATGCAAAACAACTACAATTTAACTTGGTTGGTATGAAATGATGGTAAAACAACGGGAATGAAAAAAATGTGAATTTTAGAATTAATATAATAAAAACACAGAAACGCTGCTAAGGGCATCTTTTAGTGTTCACACTCTTAGTGTGTCTTTCTATTGCCTTACTACCATATTTACTGTATTGTAAGCCGACACCGTAGCCAAACAGACCCCTAACTTTTAAAACTTTGGAAAAAGAATATTATATGATATTGAATGCAAGCCGAATTTTCAATGTCCCATGCACACTATCAGCTAAGAGAGAATGCTGTCACGTCATTGTTGATCGTGCCAGAGATTTCACATCTTTTGACTGGGTTTTTGTCGTTTCTTCCATCCCGGGAAGAGGTGAAAAGATGTGACAGATAGTGCCATGTGCTGCGTGAAGGTAGGGAGAGTAGGACAAAGAAAGGGGGTGGGAATGTTTGTAGCAAGAGGGTGAGAATGCAGATGATAGACCAGACGTGCAGCAGGAGTGTGGAAGAGAGCTTGGAATGGTGTAGGAGCACTGGAGGGGTGGAGGGAGGAAGGGAGGAAAGGAGAGTAGGGGTGTGGGTGTGGCTGGAGGATGTAGGGAGGATGGGAGGGTAGCAGTGTGGGCGTGGCTAAGGGGAGGGATGATGGACAGTCCCGATGGAGGGGAGCAAGGACAAAGAAGAAGGCGATAAGGGGGTGCTGTGCTTGACATAAAAACAGCACTTTTTACTGGGATCCCTTTATTATATTAGTAGTAGGTCTGCAAGGGTACTGCAAGATATACACTGTCCACTTTATCAGCTTGTTTTATAAATACTTGGTCGGAACTGTATGTAATATTGTCTGTCCCAATTCTAAGCCGAGGCGTAATTTTTTTAAAAGATTCAAATTGATTAAAAAAAAGTCTTACAATGCGGTATTTGCTTTTTATTGTGCCTTACAAATTGTGCACTGGGTCTGCCATAATGCACCACCGCCTGCCANGGGGGGGGGGGGGGGGGGGTAGGTTGTGCTGCACTGCTCTACACTTCCACGCACTATACTGCACTGCACTCTGCACTCATTTTGCACTATTTACACGTTGGTGCTGGTTGATGTGGTGCGGTCGAGGCAGTGGACACGCGGCATGGCAAACAGTCTGGTGGGAGGCAGGACACCATCCTGCATCATAATATTTGTACATGGCTAAGTTTTTTTTTGTAATACAAGCTCGGAGTGAAAGTTGGATTAGTTGTTGCGGAATATGTACAATGATTCAAGGCTAAGTTAGGTTCTTCCAAATACCCCTTTGCAGTCAGCTCACGTAAAACACAGTTTGTCTGCCTGGCATGGGGTGACAGGCAGAAATGAGTGTTAAACAGAGAACATCACAATGCTCATACAACAGCAATATCATATTTATTTTTCATTTCTTCAAAAGTAAATTGGGTTACATTGTTAGTATTGGTGGGAAGATGCAACATTTACATCAATTCCTATTCCTAATTCAATTCCAATATTCTTAAACAAATGCTATGATAAATGTAGGTTACCACTCCAGCTTATTTCTGAGACGCTTATTTTGTTGCAGGTGGATGAGGTTGGGGAAGAGTTAAGTTTAACGTCTTTCAAAAGACTGTATTGTCTTTGCATTTTCCTGCAGCATTTCTTATGAGATGGTATCATTTTCAATTACATATTATTTTAATGGATTAGTGGAAAATTTTTTCCATACAGAACAATGTTATTTTACATTCAAATTACTATAACCTGTAAAGTTTTAAATTCACCGAAAGAATAAAACGTGATAAATATTATGTTGTTCATATCAATGCAAGTAATAAACACATTCTGTATGTACATAAATATTTTTATTGAAGTTAAGATTACACTTGTTTAATTTTCCTTGTAATAAACGTGTTATTTTTACACTACAAAACAATATTGAAATGGNCACTTGTTTAATTTTCCTTGTAATAAACGTGTTATTTTTACACTACAAAACAATATTGAAATGGAGGTTTTCTAGACCACGTACATTTCAAACATTATAATAACAGTTTTGAATTACATTATTTACAAAACACACTAACCNCACTTGTTTAATTTTCCTTGTAATAAACGTGTTATTTTTACACTACAAAACAATATTGAAATGGAGGTTTTCTAGGCCACGTACATTTCAAACATTATAATAACAGTTTTGAATTACATTATTTACAAAACACACTAACCTACGGTGCATAATTCCTATTTGCAACTCCTGAACACAGTTTTTCTGTGGCAATCCTTGGACATGTTGTCTGTCACTGGTACAAAATAATTTGCAGAATCATTCAGTAAATACACTTCNTTCTGTGGCAATCCTTGGACATGTTGTCTGTCACTGGTACAAAATAATTTGCAGAATCATTCAGTAAATACACTTCACCGGTTTCCCGAAACTAATAAACTGCGAAATGAAAATACATGTTGGCACTTCATGACTGTACCAAAAATGAGCAGCTGATACATTACTTTGCAAATGAGAGCATTTACTGTTTACGTAGTGTGTAGGTTGGTCACATTGTCTGTCAAATTTTGTCTGCTTGTATGAAATATGTAATTAATGTTGTAGGCCTACCCATTAATATATTTCAAAAGCTTTATTTTTGTGCTTTTGTACACCTGCAACTCTGTGCAAACACGTACAGAGCTTTGTCTTGTATGCAGCAGTGTGAGACTTTTCCTGCCTTTTGAAATTTTCTTACTGTAAATTTACACACACTGTGATTTGTGTGATTCCCCGCCATGGAAAAATGATAATACCTCATCACAGCATTTTATGTGTTTAGGCATTTCACTTACTTTTTTTGTATTGACTAAAAAATAAAAACGTATGTTGTTGTGTTAACCAACATCTGCAAACCAAATATCTGTTGCCACCATCGGAATTCCAAAATTTTATAAATGTTACCAATGGGAAAATTGACATCTCAGTAATTACATAATAGAAAGGAGACAAGATGCTCAAGTACTCACAGAGCGGCACTCATGGATAGACATACACAAAAGTCGGACAACACATTTTACACACGGATGCGCGGTTGTGACGTTTTGCTGGCTAGGCCAGCTTCTTCAGGTGGCGAGTGATGGTACACNCATTTTACACACGGATGCGCGGTTGTGACGTTTTGCTGGCTAGGCCAGCTTCTTCAGGTGGCGAGTGATGGTACATTGCAGTCTGTTGAGCGGTGCTTGGCAAACAATGAATCTATCGGCTAGGAGGCGAACTAGAGTGAGGTGGGAAATTTGAAATGTGGCGGAGGATTATCTTATGTTTCAGCCAGGTGTCTGTTTGGATTTGGTGATGTATTGGTAGACCAGTTCCCAGCATCGCAGTTCTGCACTATTATTAGAAGATGGTATGGTCCTCACCACTCTNCATTTTACACACGGATGCGCGGTTGTGACGTTTTGCTGGCTAGGCCAGCTTCTTCAGGTGGCGAGTGATGGTACACTGCAGTCTGTTGAGCGGTGCTTGGCAAACAATGAATCTATCGGCTAGGAGGCGAACTAGAGTGAGGTGGGAAATTTGAAATGTGGCGGAGGATTATCTTATGTTTCAGCCAGGTGTCTGTTTGGATTTGATGATGTATTGGTAGACCAGTTCCCAGCATCGCAGTTCTGCACTATTATTAGAAGATGGTATGGTCCTCACCACTCTGGTTGTGTAGCAGGAGTCAAAGTTCTGGGTGTGAGATGCTGCATGTGCTGCAACTGGCTTCTCGTGTAAATTTACATTTACCCCTCTGTGGACATTCATTGTCTGTCTGATAGTGTTGGTAGCAAGGTTAAATTACTCTGAATTGCAGTGAACGTACTGTCGCTGGTAGATGAGATTTTTGGTCGCACAGTTTTAGTTGCCTTGAATAGGATTAAGTCTGGTTGGTGAGCCTGCTGTTGAAGAAGGTGGAAGATTGATGCATAGCACAAGAGCTGCAACTTCGGCTATTGCAAGGATGAGACTCCCTAGAAATAGTGATATTACTGACTGGAATTGAGTGGCAATTTGGGGTGCACCAGTTTGTTTTGAAGGCTGGGGGGTCATTTAGAGAATGGTTCGTAGTTTGTCCATACCCTCATGGTAACTGTTACATTTATAATATTTTGTACTTGTGTCTAGGGACTATGGAAGGTTTATACTATTATGAGGGGAGAACTGAAGTTAATAATGAAGACAGAACAGATATTTAATATCCTTTTTAGGAGTTACAGTAATTATAAGCTATTGGCGAGGGAGGTCCTAATCAATTACAAGATATGACTAACCTGAATGATACCATCGCCGTAGGCTGAGTGGTGAGTCGGAATGTGACAAGCGGCACGCCAAGCTGCATCTTGATGGCTTCATCTCGGCGTGGGTCCACAGACAGACAGACAGCGCGTGCAAAGTGTTGCCGTATTATATAGTTTCTGGTGGCG
The DNA here is from genome assembly GCA_002778355.1 of Clitarchus hookeri. NCBI lineage: Eukaryota > Metazoa > Arthropoda > Insecta > Phasmatodea > Phasmatidae > Clitarchus > Clitarchus hookeri. The sequence continues at coordinate 218,376 of NQII01003945.1, forward strand.
TAATTTTCCCAAATACTGTGCTGCCGGGAGGGGAGCTCCGCTGGCGCTTCGCTGATGTGGTTTATAAACTATTATTGCTGTAATGTGTTTGGGATTCTTCGCCTGGCCTGGATACCAATGTTATTGTTGCTTTTCGCTAGGCTTGTCTGCCTTTACTGAATCATAACATAACGGACAATCAGAGGGATAAGGGCTAGTTTCACATCCAGAAATATGGCATGTGATTTAGAGTAGGTACAGCTGAACTCAAGCAGGCTATGCGTGTTAAGGTTGTTGAGGAAGTGAATGAGATGGTTCTTAGTTGAATTCAAGATAATGAAGATGACACATATAAAACGCATCCAGCAGAGTGGCTGAATTGGCTGGTGGCACAGCTAATTATGCTCCAATAATATATATAAGGACAAAAGCACAAATACTGAGAGTCTAGTTCAGGGTTGCCACTGATCTTCAAACAAATATCCATGATCCAGCTCCCAAAAATCCTAAAAAATCGGTAAAACTAAAATGTGCGTGTCCATTAAAATAACTTGCTATATAAATTAAGTCATTATGCAGATAAAATATTGAACACTCCAAGCATTGTTACAAGAAAAATAGGCAAACAAACATCACCGCAGTTAGAAAAGTAAGAGAATTTTCAATGATTTACATATCAGACAAAAAGAGTACATTATATTTTGCAAGATTTTATTTAGCAGTAACTTGTGAGTGGAATGTCTTTTTTTTTTTTGTGAATGGAGATGCTGTTAACAACCGATTATCATACAGTGGTTACGTCGTCTTAGTTTTTGGTGACAAAAATACTGGTAAATTATTAAATTAAACTTTTGTTTACAAATTATTTTTCAGAATAGGCCTTTTGTTTGTTTCTGACTAAAAGTGCCAGTTTGATAAAGGTGCTCCAAATCAACAATAATTTAGTTCACAAAATTTGTTTTAAAAATTGTGCAACATTAGAGGGTTAAAATACAAGTCATTATAATAACAGCTTGTGAAGTCACTGAAGTTCCTAATGTTTGCACTTCACTACTGTTTTTTTTAGTCACATAATACTTACATAGTGTCTTTGGTATTAAATGTTTTGGTTCATTGCAGCAACTTCCATGGAATTATTAGAATCTGCTTTCTACGAATTGCAAACCTGTTGTCTTCAAAATCATAGAGTTCACTCATAACCTTTTCTTGTTGGCAGGTTATGAACATAAAGACTGCAATTCTCTGTTCATCAAGCATATTTATTGATATTTTACTCATAAAAACATTGCAAAGCGTATGATTTTTTTTCTGTAAACTTCTCAACTTTTAAAATTTTATTGCAACAAAACACAATTTGAGAGAATGAACACACATCCCGGACAATAAAAAAATATATTTTTCTGGTGTTACAAATAGTTTCTAGCAAAACCATATGTTAAAATGACCAGAATAAAATATTACTTAAATGGCAGAACATTCTGACTCAAATAATCAAAATATTAGTAGCTGCATTCCTGCACTGTGTAATTTTTAACTAGCTTATTATTTTTATGTTACGTGCAATGTGTACAGAAACTTTCATTGACTTTTGACTTGAATCGATACTGGACATGTGCAATGCCACAAGTGTCTATACATTTTTAATTTTGCAGTTTCGTAATTATTACTTATTCTCGCTACGTGGTCACATTGGAGATTGCTGAAAAGTATTATTAGTGGTATTTTTATTTGATAAGTGTAATAATAATATGTGGCCAAATGACAATAGTGATAGCTCTCTAGTTTGAATAATTTGCAAGTCCAACCCGAATTCGCAGGAAACATATTTAAGTGCTGCATAACTTTACATGGTTCATAACCTATGAATCTCTTCTAAATTATTTCAAATAGTCTGCCAATTACCTGTATTAGCCCTTTTTATACCAATCCATCTTGTTTCTTCGCTGCACATTTGGTACCCTGGGCTGAAAGACCACACTAAGGGACAGAACGCAACCAGGTTACCAAAGTAGGCGTGCATGCAGTGCAGATTGACTGCGCTCGGGCGGTAGCAGACTTTCAAGAAGAGGCATCACGGACGTCGCCCATGGTGTATCCATGGTGTAGCCCAAAGCGATAAAAATAGGGGTTGCAATGCTGATGTTATAAATTGGTATGCCACAGTATGGGAAAAAAAATTGAAAAATTCTGGTTAAAACTACAACTTACGTAAGGTAGGGGTGCCACCTGTCTATGCCCATTTGCATAGTAGTCCTTGTACCGATGCACAGCATCACAGAGGGATTCTTGTTAACTCCCATGTCTCTGTCCCGTCTTCTCCTCTCCCCTGCGTTTGGAATTTGTATGCTTCAATTCTGTGTGCATAACAGGAGTCAGTAGAAATGCTATTTGCATATCCTGCCTTTCTCCCATAACAGCATCCTTCTTTCTACTTCCTTCACATTGTGACTGTGGTATACTTGCTAATTTCATGATTACTAGTTTGTTTGTAGTGTTTTGCTTTCGGATACATTTTAGGTTTGTGGTGTTGTAACTTATATTGGCTTTGTTTTTGGATTTTGAGTAGCATTCGGAATTAACTGTATTGATTGTTGATGGCCTACTTACACCATGTTTATTGGCTTAGAGTTTTATTTAAGTTTTCTGATTTTTATTTAGTGCCTTTGACTTATTGATGACACAATGCACAATGCATTGCATAGTTCTACTTGTGTGTGTTTACAATTTATGAAACAGAAAATCCAGTTTGCAGTGCTTGTAAAATCCCTTCCCTCCTCCTCAGCATGTTCGTATGTGCACTTATTAAATACAAAGGTATCAAACTGGGTCAAATTTAAATCAGATGTCCTGGAACACCAAGCAGAATTTTCCAGTGTGGTGGAAGTGGTTTCCTGCTAAAAGGTGGAAGAGTGGTTCCCCGCTAAAAAGTTACGCAGCAATGTTTTTAAACTTCTTTTTTTGGCATCAATGAGAGGTTGTACGTATTATTTTAGGTTACCATTTTATTCTGAAGACGTCATAATAAAATAAATTTATACATTTCCAATAAAATTGCTTATTTTCCTGTGAGAAGCAACTGAAAATAGACTATGTGCTTGCTGAAAATTACGCTCCGCTCTGTTTAAACTTAATTTTTGGTAACAATGAGTAGTTGTACATAACTTTCTGGGGTATTATTTATTCTGAAGACATTTTAAAATAAAACTTCATACAGTATTTGTAATGAAACTGCTAATTATCTCGCGAGGAGCAACTGAAAATGGAATTCGCTTTTGCTGAAAACTACGCTGCACTCCGTTTTAACTTGATTTTTGGCATCGAGTGGTGATACATAACATGGTATGCTATTATTTTATTTTGAAGATGCCTGAATATTGAAATTTTTAATAAAACCACTTATTTTCCTGCGAGAAGCAACTGAAAATGGAATTTATGCTTGCTGGAAGTTACGCGTTGTGTTTTCTTCTGATTTATAATTTAATTCTACAGACATCTGAGTATTGAAAAAAATTGATTTACATTATTTGTATTTTGTAATGAAACCCCTGGTTGTCCTGCTAGAAGCAACTGAAAATAAAATTTGTGCTTGTTGATTTATTTTTGACAAGGATTGTCATGTATACCTTAATTTGGAAAACGTCTGCCTATCGTACAAAATAAATATTTCATTTGAAAACACACTTTTGCACCAGAGGCGATGAAACTCATTTCATGCAAAATAAATACCTTTACCACAATTTTTGGGCTGTGGGGAATTAAATTCAATCCGTCCCAATTTTCCAAAATCAATCTCTCGGGAACCATGACACCATAAAATCGGGATGCTACTGTATACCATGTGTGATTTTCACTGTTTTATATAATATTATAGCAGTTTTCTTGTAATACTCTGTGAAAGATTGTAAATATTGATTTTCCCCAAATACTGGCAGACAGTTTAGTTTTTGTAATTACGTATTTAGTCTGTATGATTCAATGTTAAAAATGTAAAACTCATTGCAAAATACACATTTGAATCATGTTCATAATTTAGAAAAATTAATAGAAACTATATTTTTGGTAGTGGTATCAAATACATTACTATTTCAATATAAGGAGTATTTGAAAGTTAGGTACTCCATTTTTTTTTTGCAGGTATCAGAAAGCGCGCAGGAACAGGGAGTTTCGTGGCCGGGTGCTGGGCACAGATAGGGCTTCGAGCAAGGGGCGCGCAAGCAAAGAGCCTTCCCTCGAGATGGCACCTGTCATCTCGCACCAGCAGCTCGAAGAAGNCAATCTCTCGGGAACCATGACACCATAAAATCGGGATGCTACTGTATACCATGTGTGATTTTCACTGTTTTATATAATATTATAGCAGTTTTCTTGTAATACTCTGTGAAAGATTGTAAATATTGATTTTCCCCAAATACTGGCAGACAGTTTAGTTTTTGTAATTATTTAGTCTGTGTGATTCAATGTTAAAAATGTAAAACTCATTGCAAAATACACATTTGAATCATGTTCATAATTTTGAAAAATTAATAGAAACTATATTTTTGGTAGTAGTATAAAAATATATAACTATTTCAATATAAGGAGTATTTAAAAGTTAGGTACTACATTTTTTTTGCAGGTATCAGAAAGCGCGCAGGAACAGGGAGTTTCGTGGCCGGGTGCTGGGTACAGATAGGGCCTCGAGCAAGGGGCGCGCAAGCAAAGAGCCTTCCCTCGAGATGGCACCTGTCATCTCGCACCAGCAGCTCGAAGAAGCCCTGGCGGAGGTGCAGTTGTTTGCAAACTGCTGCCACCGGTTGGTGGAGTCCTCGTCAGCGCTCGGCGCACTTGTTGCACAGTTCACCAAGGCAGTTGCTGAGAAACCTTACAAGTCAGTACTTATAGTTGTCTTTAACTAACATTTTCACTAGTAACCCTTATTTAGTTACATAGAATAAAATGTGGCAGATGTTTGTTTTAGTAAAGTTTCTATTGATGCATAGTGTTCATTGTTAAAATCATGTGTGAAGTAATGAAAGTTGCTCATATTTAAAGCAGGTAGCAATTTTATTTTACCTTGAAATTTACAATTCAGGGTGTTTCCTTAACGTCTGATTCTGTCAGAGAATATTGTATATTCAGTTTGGGTAGTACAACTAGCTAGTTCTGGTTCCAATAAGTTTAGACANTGATTCTGTCAGAGAATATTGTATATTCAGTTTGGGTAGTACAACTAGCTAGTTCTGGTTCCAATAAGTTTAGACACTAGTAAATTTTACATGCCAGAGAAATATTGCAAGTGTATAGGTATATGAGAACCTTAGTAGAATGATACAGAGAGCGTGGGGACAATTCATTTAAAATGGGGCACAGATGACACCTGGCGCCCGACATGTTATGACATCACCTGATCGCCATAGGATGTGGGTGACCTTGACCTCGACCCTGTGCCTGTAGCCTTGGATAACCGTTGAACAAAAAAATTCTAAACAAAAACTCTAAAAATTAAAACAAGAGAGAAATTATAAAAACATTATTTAAAGATTTACATGCAGGAGGTTCAGGGTTCGATGACAGTATTATTACTTTTCGGGACACGTGTTTCATTTCCTTTCGCTTTGCTAAGCTTTGTATATTTTTATCCGGTTTCAAAATTAAAGCAGCGGTGGTTCGTTAACCATGATTGTTTGTTTATCGGGCATACGTTTTGCCGTTATCAAAGTCTTAGTTTCAGTTGCATCAACATTAGATTAGCTTCTTTCAGACTGCGTCGACAGTTTTGCCAGACAAGTTCGATAATCTTTTACTACGACACAGTTTCGATAACGTGTGGAGAGTGTGCGTGGCAGCCCTTATCTATGGAGAGGGGGGTGATAGGCAGCACAAGTACACGTGTGCATGTTGCCATTAAAGGCAGTTGAATCAAGTCGGTCGTCTGAAGCAGTTTTTATCCAGCGCTCGCCTAGGCCGCGTCGGGCGTGGCGCTAACCCCCACACCGGCAAACTTGAACTTGCTAGATTATTTCTCCGCCAGTGTGGGAGGTCGCTGCGTTTGTTTTTCTTCAGGCAAGTTTTTGTAATACGAATAATTCGTAAACGATTGTGGCGCTGTTCTGCACTTGTCTGTTTATCTGTGAACGGTTCGTACTCTGCATACCTGAAGATCGTATGTGAACTGTTTCACNTCGTACTCTGCATACCTGAAGATCGTATGTGAACTGTTTCACTTGATTAATAAATTAAAGTAAAGAACAAAAAGACCGGAACTTGACTTTATTTAATATTTAATTGGCGTCCATTTTAAAGAGTCTGGTGTTACTCCGTGTTGAGCTAGTCGAGTGGTAATTTATAGCCGAGAGGTAATTTCCAGACGTCAATACTTTGACGTGCGGCATTACAAGGTGGAGCAACTAAGCTCCCGACACGACTGACCCTCACCAGGTCGGCCGGTGGTCAACTCGTCAGCTATGTTGGATGCTGATGAGCTTCACCCCAGTGACCTTAACCTTAAAAAATCCAAAAAATTAAAATAAATAAAAAATTGTAAAAAATTATTTTAAAAAAATTACAGAATTTATAAAAATTATTACAATTTTATACTTAAAAAAATTAAAAACAAAAATATTTTTAAAAAAACTTGCATTTCCAGAGGTCTTCCCAGCACCATGTTCAGTATACAACTGGCCTCCCTCCAATCAATCACATTGTATTAACATTCCCCCTCCCTCCTCTACACTTACAATCATAAAAAATCAAGAAAAATCTACAAAATACAAAAATAATCCTAAAAATTTGGAAAAATTACATTGATGACTCTGACCACCATGTTGGTTGTTGTCGACCGTGACATTGACCCCAATGACATTGAACTCGAAAAATTGAGAAAAATCACAGACTATACAACTGTCTATTACTAGCTGGTCACAAGGGGTCATACTGTCTAACCATAGTAGCCAACAACTCACTGCATCCAAGATTGACTGCACCCAAGACTGACTCCACCCAAGACTAACTCCACCCAAGACTGTTTCCTGGCGAGACTGGCTAAACCCAAGACTGGCTCCTGACGAGACCAGTTCCTGCAAAACTGGCTAGACCTTGTCTGTTCTGGAAACGTGTTTTACGATTCGTAGCTCATTCGCTAAAGGTATCAAGTATTGAAAATCTTAAGTTATAGAATCAATCAAGGTATCAGTATTGAGAAAATTGGATATCGGCTCATCATTATATGCACATATGGACAGACTGAGGAGGGAGAGAAGGGGTTTTAGAAACACTGTAGACTGTTTTTTTTTTTTTTTTTTTTTTTTTGTTACTGTAAACACACACAAGTGGAACTATGCAAGTATCGTGCATGAATGGGTCAGCAAAAAGTGAAAAGCACAAGATAGAACTCTGAAAATGTAAACAAAATCGTAATCCAATAAGTATAGTGTTAGTAGGCAGATAATTCCAAATGCAGTCCAAACTCAAAAACCAAAAGAAGCTAAAATCAAATTTATAACGGCAATATTATAAAAGCGTATCTGAAAGCTGAAAACATTGTATGCACAATACCATAAACACCCATGTACAATGGGCATCTTAATTTTTTATAAGAAACACAGGAGGGTAAACACGTTTTTCTGTGATTTTTAAGACAAATACTGCTTTTGTGCTGCCTTTTTAAATGGTGACCTACTCATAGATACTGGATATAGTTCATGTGCTATGGCACTTTTCAAAACAGCTTAGTTAAAAAACCACACGCTCTGAGTCCAAACTGCATCACTTATGCCATTTTCAACCAGTGATGGGGTTGAACATGAATGGACACTATGTCCATTTTTTTGCCTTGCCTTTACTCCACTCCACAGTGTGTGATGGTGGGAAACAACTGGTTTGTAAGATGAGAATCTCTAATAAAAGACTTGAGAGTACCATACTTGCAGCCTGCTGCATAGTTTCATATCTCTTCTGCTACTTTTATTACTTTCAGTTTTTCACCCACTGTAAACCATTACAATGACACTCGCTTATAATATCTCATTACTGATAAATTAATAAATCACACTTATACAAAATAACTGAAATTATACTGGTAAATGATGCAGTTCTTTTTTTCTCATTTTAGCTAATAAGTACAACAGGTATATTAGTGTATAACTACAACAGGCGGCTGGCTCTGTAACCGTGCCAGATGTCTGGCTGGCTGGGTGTGTAACTCACACTGTTATTAGCTGGCCTTGGTATGTGCACCATCATGAGAGAAAACTAGGCGAAGAGAGAGGTGTGATATGAGGGAGTGGGCGTAAAACAAAGCTTCCCTTCATGACATCACATGACGGCCGCTGGGCAAACTGACCTTCAGGCACCAGGCAGTGAGCTCACTCCTAGTCACCACTGCCTTTTTTTTCTTTGTTTTCCCTATTGCAGCATACCAATTAAGATTATCAACATCACAACCCATGTATTTTATCGCTGTGGACTAGCAAAAGTATTTTTAATTAATATTCATTGCAATTTCTTACATTTTTGCATGTTTTCTATATATTTTTGTCAATTTTGGATTTTTCCATGGTTTCTGAGAATGAGCTACTTGTAAAATCTAGGTTGGAACTTCCCAGATTTACGGATAGCTCTGAGAAATTATATGCAGCAGTGGTGTATCTTCATGTAACCACTTATGTTGGCCCAGTGACAGTGCACTTAATAATGACAAGATCAAAGGTAGCCCCAACCAAGAGATTCATTCTACCCAGAATGGAGCTGTGTGGGCATTGCTGCCTTCAAACGCTGTTCGCTATGTGTGGACTGCGTTTAGTATCAGACTGAAAGATAGTGATTTTTTTGCATAGACTGACTGGATAGATTATCATCTTACCACTTGAAGATGTTTTCCACCAATAGAGTTGTCTGTTCCTGAATTTTTTTTATTTTGTAGATTTAAACTTCTATTTGTAATTTATTCCATATTGTAATTGATTTTTATGCATAGTACTACAGTTATTTACTCTGTAATAAAATTTTTTGCCAAAACAGGCTTGAGAAGCGGCGCAAGGAGGAAGAAAAATTTGACTGGTTTGCGGTGGCCGATTCAAAGGACTGCGTGCGTGTGGACAAGAATGGAAATGGCCTACTGCGCCTTTGGAAGCAGCAACTATGCCAGTTCAACTTGGCAACGTTGGAAACTGCAGAGGCCATTGCATCCAAGTATCAAAGTCCACAGGCATTACTACAGGTGGGAGAAATGTTTAAATATTAGGTGTAGTTCTTGCAGGACATATAGGCTGTCTGGCTGATCAGTATGTACTTGCCAAGTATACGGTGGAACCGCGTTGTAACGATAGTCGACAATGGGAAAATAAATTATCGCTATAGCNGACACCCATTTGTAAGCGATAAATTAACAATTACGTTAAAACTTTGGAACTATTTCCTCTCTTTGTGCTGGCAACCTGACGGGATAACTGTATCCGCGCTCGCCGCTGTTGTAATGTTATATGCATGTCGCTAAAGGCTAGGGTGTTTTTTCAAAGGTTGATTTTCAAAAGTTTCTTCCAGTCGTGAACCGACTATAGTTGTCTACCAATCAGCACACTTCTTCACTCCTTGTCTTTCTTTCACCTACCTCTTCTTCTCCTGTCTCGCCCCCTTCACACCCCCTCTTTGCAACAATAAGGTTCTTCAGTGGTCCACAAGAAAGTGACACTAAAAGCAGGAAAACACTATAAAAGGGAAACATAAAAATTCAAGAATCTANTTCAGTGGTCCACAAGAAAGTGACACTAAAAGCAGGAAAACACTATAAAAGGGAAACATAAAAATTCAAGAATCTAGACACCAAAAGATATAAAATTATGCACCATAATAAACACACAACTTTATAAAATGAACAAAACAAATATTTTTTTANACCAAAAGATATAAAATTATGCACCATAATAAACACACAACTTTATAAAATGAACAAAACAAATATTTTTTTAAATACTAAATTTGTTATGAAATTTGATCTCCTGCTTGCACATGTCAAAATTAGAAAGACAGAAAATCCACACTGTTTTTGTGTTGTGTTATGTTCTGCCTTCCACTAGTGTGTGTCAGGCATAACATCTTGTTTGCATAACAAAAGAGAAAAGCTGAAAAAACATTCACTCCCTTCTGTTGCTGGAAGACTGACCCTCGTCAATGTCAAGCTGGTAGATTATCTCAGCAGGGTGGAGCTTGGGATAGAAACCACAAACTTTGTTTGAAATACTGTGTAAGTTGGGCATCTTTCTCATTGAGATTTTTCTTTCTCAGTGAGCTTCCTTCCACAGGAAAAAATTTGTGAATATGTAATGAAATACTTTCAGTTGTGAATTGAAGTTATGTGAAATGGCTCGGAGACAAGAAATAAATTACTGAATCAAAAACAGTTTGCATTATTCACGGGAAAATGAAAACATTATTTCCGGGAAATTTTGTTATTGTTCTTATGGAGAAAAATTCGGGACCAGAAAAATCATGCATTATAGATGGGAAAACCCTTCAAACGGGAACCTTATAGGCGGGTTCTACTGTGTCATAAACAATGTAGCATTGTCTAACTGTTAAGACGTAATCATACTTTTCCCCTTACACGCCTTGCACGTGGCGATGCGATGACCTTGTAAGCAGAAGAGTCTTCCTATCCCCTCAACATAAAAGAAGCGGTAGGCTGCTAGCATATTGCCGCCACCATTCCCCTCCCCTCTTTACCCTTTTTCCAGTGTACCCCTCCTTTCTTGGCAACGACCAGCTCTACTCCCATTCCTACATCTCCCCTCTTCTATCATACCCTCTTCCTTTTCTACTCGTTATAGCGCGGTTCCACTGTAGTTGTTTGCGCTTGGAAAATGGCATAATCTGGCAGAAAAACTGCTTACTACTACATAGTCTGTAAAAGTTAACATAAAGTAAGTTGTTACAGAAAATAAGTTTACTTTTGGTGGAACATTAATGGTAAAATAATGAACACTTATTTAAAATATCAGTTTATTAGCCTAGTACATTACCCAGAGCTTAAAAACAGCATCAAATATGGTGATTGCTGCAAGTGCTAAGTATGTATGCTAGGGACATTTACTTCCCAATAAATTCTCTGTGTACATATTGTACGAGGGGTATACAGAAAGTAAGTTTAGGCAACTCAAAAGAAAATTCAAACATGCANATTCTCTGTGTACATATTGTACGAGGGGTATACAGAAAGTAAGTTTAGGCAACTCAAAAGAAAATTCAAACATGCATTTAAAAACACAAAAAAAATAGTTTTGTATTCAGTAGCACATATTTATTTTCAACTTAAGTACTGTTACGTTCAACACACTTTTGGTATCTTGACATAAGTATTTTTAATCCTGGTTCACACCAGGTTGAGTCTAACCTTCACAGCGAGCTGCTGACCACCTCCTTGAGTTCATCATATTTGTGAAACTGATACTTCCAAGATGAGTTTTCAAGTGGGGGAAAAGGTGATGAGGCAGAATGAGGTCTTGTGTTGTCATGCAGGAGCACAATTTTATGTAAGAGTTTTCCGTGCCCGTTGTTCTTACTAGCGGCATGAAGTTGTTTCAAAATGTGNGCAGGAGCACAATTTTATGTAAGAGTTTTCCGTGCCCGTTGTTCTTACTAGCGGCATGAAGTTGTTTCAAAATGTGGCAATATCGTTCCGCATTAACTGTGATTCCACTATTGAGAAAGTCTAGCAGCAAAACACCCTGGTTTCCCCAAAAAATTGTGGCCATCAATTCGCCAGTTAACACAGTGACCTTTGCTTTTTTTGGTGCAGGTTCACCTTTTTTTCTCCACGATATGCTTNGCAGGAGCACAATTTTATGTAAGAGTTTTCCGTGCCCGTTGTTCTTACTAGCGGCATGAAGTTGTTTCAAAATGTCGCAATATCGTTCCGCATTAACTGTGATTCCACTATCGAGAAAGTCTAGCAGCAAAACACCCTGGTTTCCCCAAAAAATTGTGGTCATCAATTCGCCAGTTAACACAGTGACCTTTGCTTTTTTTGGTGCAGGTTCACCTTTTTTTCTCCACGATATGCTTTGATGCTTTGTTTCTGGGGTCGAATGATAAACCCATGTCTCATCTCTTGTAGCAACATGTGAAAACAAAGGATAACCTTTATTTTGAAACAATTGCAAAACATTTTTGGCAATCTCTACTTGCTGATGCTCGAGCTGATCGCTAAGCAGGCAGGAGGGCACTCGTCTCACGCAAACTTTTGACAGTTCCAAAATTCTCCACAAAGATTTTTCGGAGAGAAATTCATCCGATTTCATTGGGTGAAAAAAACCGCTCAAGAATGCCATCAAATGTGAGACGTTGGTCTGTGGTGATGACATTGCAAACAGCATCAACAATGTGAGATTGGCCTTCAACTACTCTCTTCATGCACCGATTCTCTGCCTTTAATATACATTTTCAGCCTACGGCAGACTATCTGAAGTGACATGACATTTGGTCCATAACTTGTGCATACGTCACGGTGAATTTGTGCCCCGGAAAGATTTTTTCAGGTCAAAAATTGGACGACGACACGCAATTCATAGTTAGATAGATTTTCCACCTGGAGATCCATGAATGCGGAAGAGCGACTGGCATGTCAGGCGGTCTGCCTTGAACGTACAATAATTTCCTGCCAGTGGCTGCCCTCTGACACTNGGAAGAGCGACTGGCATGTCAGGCGGTCTGCCTTGAACGTACAATAATTTCCTGCCAGTGGCTGCCCTCTGACACTTAACTGGTGGCGATATAACATACCTAAACTTATTTTGTGAACACCCCTCGTACTAGGCATTTAGACAGTGCCGATACTTACGCAGTAACAATTTGGTGAGCGTAATTATTAAAATGTGTATGTACATGGGGAGAGTTCAGGCAGTCTTATTCTGCTATTAAAGACATTTAAACTTAGCCTTGGAGTTGGATGAATAAACAGTTGTCTGCTTGAATCATGTGAATTTTCTTTATTTTTGAGTCATTCATATATTTTTGTACCCCAGGCACTGTGTTTACAGTAAATGTTGGCTATAATTTGTTCGGTGTTCTGATGTAATTAATAGGATTTNTTGTACCCCAGGCACTGTGTTTACAGTAAATGTTGGCTATAATTTGTTCGGTGTTCTGATGTAATTAATAGGATTTGCCCAGTTACTGGTTCTATCAAAATATTTTGGTGGTAATTTGGTTGCAGGCTTACAACCAGTGCACATCACAGCGGAGTGCTGAATTGTTATTGCAAGATATTCCAGTAAGTAACTGATTAGTATCTAATTTTACTCACAAAGAAGAACTCTCTTAGGAATGTGCAAATTCTAAATGGCTTCTGCTGAATTTGCCGATGTTGATCCGATTGGCATTTTCACAGATGTATGAACTGCAGATAATTTTCTGCCAATTTGGTAAACATAAAATGTTGGGGGTAGTTCTGATATACTCTTCAGTATATATAATTGATTGTTTTGAACATTGAAAGTTTTCCCGTGTAATAAAGCTCTGTCACCACCAGTACACAGCATCAAGGAAACAAAAGTATCCGTGGAAAAAGTGCTCAACTTTCACTGTTTTTTCAAACAAAGTTTGTAGTTTTGGTCCCAATCTCCACCCTGCTATGAGATAACAATATTACCAGCTTGACATTGACGAGGGTCAGAGTCTCCAGACCAAACGGAAGAAGCAGTACTGTTTTCACAGTGATGCCTATCAACACAATATGTTGCAGAGGAGGATAAGAGGAGAGTGACCAACCATGAGAAGATAACACAAATATATTGCAAAATTTCTGTCTCAAAAAATTCCTGTATTTTTGCCTTTCTTTTCTTAATATGGTTCACAGTTTCAAATTGCTCAACTACGGAATACTGTATTAATTTCTGTGGCATTGCACCTCCCCACATAGCAAACTAGATGTTGACATCTCAGTTGTGATCAAGTCTGCATGCATTGCTGGTCAGTATGCATAAGTTTTTAGCCTACTCTCTGAAGGAAAGAAAGGCTCAGATCACTTTCCTCTCTCTATCTCTCTCTCTTTTTCTCTCTCGGTGAGAGCGTGCACCCCCCTCCCCCCCCGAAAACTTTTAAACACTTGCACAACATTTCACCAATGTAGTGCTTAGTAAGGACATCTGACTTTTGCGTTTTAAACTATACAATGAGCTTATTTTCAAAATGGTAGCCATTTTAAAATTTGTTATGATTTATCCTATGTCGGGAACAATTCAATTGATTAAACCAAATTTTGTATGTTGACAGTGCCTCGTGTAAGAATTGAATTTAGAGATGTATGTTGTTGTTGGTCTGCCATTCTGTAAGAGAGCACCACATGAAAAGAAAGCTTTTATGTGAAAACTTGAAAACTACTGAACCAATTCTCACCTAATTTGGCGCATACGTAATACTGTGGTGTGGTTGTCCATGTAAACTTATGCAATTTAAATTGAAGAAGTGCTTATTTTTAAAATGACAGCCATACAAATTTTTTTTATTTATTTGCTATTTCTGCCATACCATTCATCCAATTTCTACCAATTTTTTGATGCTGAAAGCATTTACTAATGGAGCATGATATATGCCAACAAATAGCCACTTTTGTCTGCCATTTTGTAAGAATATGAATATCTCAGTAAAGTCTACCGATACCTACAAATTTTGGCCAACAAGTAGTACTGTTGCAGGAGATGTAAACTGATAAGTTATAAGTGAATCGGACACTTATTTCCAAAATGGCGGCCATATATATATTTTTGTTTAGTGAGCTATAGCATTGAAAATATGTAATCAGTTCCAGCTTAACTTTGTATGTTAACTATACATATAAAACAACTATCAAATATGTCTACACAGGACCTCTTTTGTCTGCCATTTTGTAAAATAGTGCAACAATACATAAAGTTTTATGCCATATATCAGGAAACAATTGATTGATTCCTACCAAATTTAGCAAACAAGTAGTATATTGCAGCAGGTGATGTAAACTGGTATGTTTTAAGGGGGATAGATACTTATTTTCAAAATGGCAGTTATACACGATCATTGAAATATGTGTCCATGATTTCAGATATAAATTGTATGAGTATAAGCAACCTATCTCTGTGAAACCAGTGAGAAACCGTACACCAACCATGATGATATAATTATATTTGCAAGATGCTGCCTATTGAGTTAATCAGTTAAATTAATATTTAGTTTAAAAATCATGTTAATTTTTGCCAGATACGATTAGACACGAACTTAGCATTAAAAAACAACCTTTAAATGCAAAAGAAAACATTTTTCTAAAATTAATTATTTGTTAAAATTTACTGTGTAATATTTTCAGATGAAACCATTTGCTTTTAAATACTACAGTGATAATAGGTGCAACTATTTTGAGTGACTGATGTAGTCCATCTCATATATGAAGGCCACATTCTTGACAGTTGACGATCGCCACGCCAATGTTTACTTTTCGTTTATGTATCCATTTGCCATCAACTGGACGACGAGTCAGCACGTCCAGGAGGTGCTGCTTCGTGCGGCAATTGGTGTGCTACTTGGGTGGCGCGGCAGGCGGCTAGAAAGGCCTCAGGCGAGTGTAGGGTCATTCATAAACGCTGTACACAAAATATATGTTACTTTAAAAATTATGCAGAGCTCACGGAAAATAAAACTATTGGTATCTGTTCGAAATCTGTTAGCATGGAAGCTTTCTTCTCTGGCTGGTTATGCTTCGGGAAAAATCCGATAGGTAGCGTGCCATCCTGTTCGGAGCAAAGTCTGAGCTTCTTATTTTGCTCAATAGATAGCGCATTTTTAAAGTTGAATGTTCTTCTATTACCGGCTCAGAACGACATGAATTTGAAATATATTTCTTTAAATTATTATAAAAAATAATTCAACAATATTATGCAATATTTCTGTATGCTTTTGAAATTAATATCAAGCACATAATGAAAGCAGGGTTGGAGAGGGGCGATTTTAGCACAAAGTTTAGTTTCTAACATTAAAAACCGCTGTTTTATGAACACGTACAATAAAATGTATTAATTAACGTACAAACTCTTTCTTATCGCACACATTTTCGGCTGGTCTAATGTGCATTGGCAGTTTACTCAGAATAGCCAATGTAACATTAACTTCTGTTCGTTCGTGCATCAGCTGAAACAGGATTTTGTAAATGGCACGTTGTTTGTTTCAAATACGTAGAATTGCCACTCACTGACTGTCAAAATCTGGCCAACTAATATGAAGTGAAGTATAGTCTTGGTAAATTTCTGCGATCTTAAGAGCTGGAAATGTAGTAAGAATGGCACAGTGCCATGGCGGATTACTATTGCACTCTCGCGACTTTGTTAGAGGTCAGACTCTGCAGAGCACTTGACCGCCCTGTGGTGCGTTTGACAGGATAACCATACGCCATTTAGAACTGAGATCACATGATTAACTTTATTTAATGCTTCATGTACTCTGCTGATTACAGTCTTGCCAGATGTGTAAGGATAGGAAGTAAGTGCATGCAACAGAGAGAGAGGGGGAATGTAGATATTTCTTGTTAGGTAACAGATTCCTCTCTCGACACCGCATGTAAGGGGAGGAAGAAAAGGTGCATGGCTGAGAGACAGAGAGAGTGCAATGACACCTCACTGGTTGCTAGGTAACTGCTTCCCCTCTCATCAGGCGTGTAAGGGCAGGGAGCAAGGTCATGTATAAATGCCCGACTCGCCCTTGCTGACTCAATAAGTTGGTTGAACTGGAGAGCACTGCGCTTGACGTATTTCACACCCAGTTATTAGACGTTTGCATAAACAACCAGCTTAAAAACCATATTTGTGTAAAACATTAAGTAACGGGACGGAAAGATTTTCTGATTGTTGCAATATTCAATAAACTACAAAAGGAAATAATTTTATCATTATTTATACAGGAATTTTGCCGGGACCACTAAAAATTTTTGGTGGATACAGTTTTTTTGTACATACATTTTCGGTACGTATGTCTTAATGTGTTTCAGTTAAATAAAATAAAATTTCTATTTGTGATGGCAGCCATATTTTCTTGCTGGTGGTGATAATTTCGTACTGCTTAATGAGGAACCATTTTCATGTTGTCGAAAATTATTTGGATATTTGGACGCTTTTCCATGAGCCGTTCAACTTCGTATGTGTGAAGTGTAATAGAAAAATATGTTACACGTGTGTCATAGTTTTTGCACTAATAATTATATTCAGGATGACAAGAAATAAGTAATATGATTGTTAATATTTACTGGCCACTAACCAACTGAAATACCTTAGCGTGGGCATTGAGAACCTCCATCAATTGCTGGAGCTGTTGTCCTGGCATTTGATGGTTGATTAGCTCAGGGGCGACTGTCTGCACTGGGTCGGCATCTTGCAAGGTTTCCCTTTGGATGGAGCAGCTTTACTTTTCTTTTGTTTACTGTTATATTTTTCCTACTTTAAATATTGGTCGCTAATTATTTACTATGGCAGGATAATTATTGAGTGAAAAAGTTTTTTCATATACTGTTATTTAGAACAGATATGACATTTGCAATTGACCCAATTTTTTTCTGGTCACAGTGGTTTGTATTTATTATCCAATCTCTGCATTCTATAGCTTAAAATAATAGGAACACCCCCGCCTACACTCTCTCCATTAACAGGGCTCTTGCCTCTCAGCCCCCAGGAGGGAAATTTCTGATGCCGGCCATTAACAGAAAAACACTCTAGGTGAGGAGTCAAGGGTTGTGTATTTGTGCCCTGGCAGAAGGGATGCCCCTAGGAGCCTCCTTCCTATTGTCATGTCTGGCAGTCAGAAAGCAGCTGCAGAGGTCGGACATGTTTCCAGTGAGGCCCATCAACATTTTGCAGTTAACCACCATCAGTGTAGTCTTGGGTACTTGAAACTTCATGAAACCATGTTATTGAGAACTTCCTCGCAAAATGGACTCACTTAGTATATTTTGTGGCAGTTCCAGTTTGCTCATGGGTGGACCAGACCATATTTTAGGGTTAAAAACCCAGCCAACTCAGCATTTTCAGTAGGTTGGCATCCTGGTTAGTAGACATTTACGCAGGACACTGGTATTCAAAAACCAGAATGAGCATGCTTCCAGGACACACAGCTTAACTTTGATTTTGTGAAATCTTAGGGATTCCTTTGCACCTGTGTATTCTCAGGGTAACATTTGTGTCATTGGGCAATGAAATACTGGCGTTGTGCAATGTTTATAGTGGGATGTTATACCGTAGTCATCCGAATATAAGACAACCTCGAATATGACGAACCCCTATATTTGCCCTTTGCTAATGGGGAAAATTCAATTTTGCCACAAATACTTATTGACATGCCATGATGATAAAAAAACTCAAAAGTCAAATATCCCATGAAAATCATTTTTAATATAAGTAAAATAGGCAAAAGCTTACCAGTCACCAAACCTTATGTACAAGAAATAGAAAAGAATGTAGTATTAAAAATATTGTTCTGTGTCAATTATTTATCACTTGAATCAGCCTCCCCAGTAGAATGATCCTCACGAACATTTGTTTCGGTAATGGAAAAATGCCTGGCTGCAGCATAATTATTATGCATTTTTGCATCCCGAACCACCACTTAAAACTCGCATCATAACTACGACGTTCAAATTTTCTTAGTTCCGATGCCTATGACTCTTTTTTTAATGTGGTCACTCATAATTCATTAACATGTGCTTATTTACCAATACGTTGATACAAAACCGGAAAACGGCTTCGACCAGGAGTAAATAAAGTACGGAAAAATAAATTAGAAGTCATAGATACAGCTACTATATCGTACTCACAATCCCAGACGTATTCACTCTGGGAATGTTGAACGTCAGCGCTAAAGTTGGTCATCAAACAACTTTGATCACTCGCGTTCACAGACATGATGCCATTTTGGTGATCACATAGCTACTCCAGATCACAAG
Source organism: Clitarchus hookeri (assembly GCA_002778355.1). Lineage (NCBI taxonomy): Eukaryota > Metazoa > Arthropoda > Insecta > Phasmatodea > Phasmatidae > Clitarchus > Clitarchus hookeri. Next base: position 237,280 of record NQII01003945.1, read on the forward strand.
ATGTTTAGTTTACCACCATGTTACAATTGTATCTTTGGTAAATGCAACCCAGCGAAATATAGCCGCCTGTGGTGTAATGTAATGCACTGACCCATTTATACATATTTAATACTTGTACCAATATTTTAGCGGTGGTTTTGTCAGGTGGTTTCGCGATAATTAGAAATATCTGCACGCCTGGATCAAAGACCAGTAACAGAGCCTACACGATGGAAATTGAAGTTAACCTCACTTTTTGTTGTGACTGTGTTTTATTTACTTTGATAATATTAACCAAACTTGTGTTTTTTGAAAGATTACAACATTTCTCTGGAAACCATGAACTAAGTCCTATTACCATTACCTATGCATAAATATTAACCTCAATTTTTTTGCGATGCGAAAATAAGACGACCCAATAATTTTTGAAAGTGAAATTTGGAACTAAATATAGTCTTATATTCGGGTGAATACGGTATGTGGCATGTGTTGCAGTTACAACAGCATGATAGCAGTTACGGTACACATTCCTTACCA
>NQII01003946.1:0-12642 GCA_002778355.1 Clitarchus hookeri
ATTTTTTGGTCATTTACTTGTCCCAAAAACCAAAAATACATTTGGAGATAAAGCAAATTACACGATGTTAAGAGGTAAGGTGTTTCTAAAATATTTTTACCTAAAAACATTTTTATTTTCATGCTAATTGTTAAGCCTTCTTTCCATAGGAAAAATAGGTTTATGAGTTCACTTTCCTGTCTGTGGGTCTGCGTGTGCGTCGTCCCTCCTCCTTTCCCGGCACCAAATAAACACTTTCCAACTTGCGAAACGAGTTTCACCAAATTCGGTACACATATAGAACTTAATAAGTAAATTCAATTTTTTTTCAGATTTCGACTATGCCATACGTTTATTTACATAATGGCAGCCATAAAATGCATGATAATATGTCATTTCGAGAACCATATAAACGACTTGAACCAAATTTGGGATATTCGCAGTATATGATGTAAGCAGTAATTTTTCAGATATATATAACAGTTGGTCCGCCATTTTGAAAGAAAGCAATACATGATAAAATTAAAATTTTATTTTATGCCTCAAAAAGTACTCAACAGATTCTCACCAGTTCTGCCACGTAAATAATACTATGGCCATATAAACATATGCAATTTGAGTTGAGTGGGTAGGCCACATATTTAAAAATGGCGTCCATACATTTTTTTTTGTTTATTTGCTATTCCTACTATAACGTGCAGCCAATTTTGACCAATCACCGTATACTGAAAGAATATATTAAGAGAATCATACATGCAAACACATAGCCACCTTCGTCCACCATTTTGTATGATGGCACCAAATGAATAATAATATTGTTTGCCTTACCTCGTGAAAGAATCAACCTATTCCTAAAAAAAAATTTCAACAAGTGTTACTGCAGTAGGTTATTTAAATTTATTATTTTTAAATTTGATAAGACACTTATTTTCAAAACTGTGATCATACAAGCATTGTAGCTATTTTTGCTAAATCTGCGAAACTATGTAACCGATTTAAAAGTTACTTTCTATGCTTGCAGTACCTATTAGAGCAATTAAATGTGTCTGCATTCAGCTCATTTGCCCACTACTTTGTAAGATAACTTCACATGAAGAAATACAATTTAATGTCATATCTCATTTGGAAATTTGGAAAAATTGTAATTATATAGCAGATGATGGAAATTTATGTGTTTTATGTTTTGCTTCATCGTTGAGGTTTGCTAACAGTGGTTAAAACTGTATCTGCTGGAGGACAATAAAAAAAACCTCCCAGTGATGCGTTGAGGTAGTGAGCGACTACACATCTTCGGTACTATCGAGGATATAGAGCGCAGTAGAGATGATCTTCTCAGATAGACTACAGGCGAGGCGTTGCGTAGACGCAAGGGCCTTGTGTGAAAAACGACAACTTTTTTTTTTAAAGAAGGTAATTGGTTGCTGTCTAATTAGGATAACACATGAGATGCAGGATGTCACTGACTTAAAGCTATGACGTAATGCTATGCCGGCAGAGTTGCCCGAATCAATTCCAAAGATTACCTGATATCGATCTATGCGGATCAAAACACAATTATGCCCGCAGTAATGCCGGAGTGTTGTTCCACAATATTGACAGTTTATGTCCTGTCTCCTCGGCATAAACGTACTCGCACACGACGGTTATCTATCTAACTGCAGTACCGAGGATCTTCGCTGAACATGAAGCGACTTTAATCGCGATCACCTTATGCCTGTTAGCCACGGCACCAATCCAAACACTTCCGTCACTGCTCTGGTTTAACGGCAGCCTATGCATGAGACGTAACCCTGTAGTCAGACACATGTCAGCCCTTACAGACTTAGTGTAGGAAGGCACGGATTCTTGTAGATGTTCGGATGGTAAGCGCTGATCCTCCCTTGATGTTGTGTGACTTCGTAGCCCGGAACCTTTACGACGTGTATGAGTGCCCTCAATACCCATTGGTTCCAACATGAGACCACTGTGACATCGGAATGCCCCACAAGCCTGACAGTTACACGATACGTCCACCCGGCTACAATAATACTTCATAATTGCTAGTAATTCTATATAATGCATCTACGGGACATACTTCGTGTTCAGTAACCTTCTGTTACTGTGCCAACTGACTCTCTGACGTTCCTCACACATCTTGTATGCTATAATTGCCTGCGAGCACTAATGCACTCTTGTTGCTGTTATAGGCGTATGAGATCACTTAAATGATATGTAGTTTTTACACATCCAGAGATGGTATGTACGTCTACCAAAATTCGTCAAATTTGGAAAACATCTGGTTACTTATTTTTTTTCGGTCTCTTATACTGTATGCACGAGGAGAGAGATCACTTTAGCAGATTCAAGGCACCCAACTAGGAATCAAGTAATCACTGGTAAAATGCAGCCTTATTCAGTTAAGAATAATAGACCCCATTAAAATAAATTGTTCCTAGTTCCCAACTTTTTGAATGAGACTATATTCATATTTTTTTTTTTGCCGATGTGGCACAAAAATATTCCGTATGACTCTCATTGTAAGAGGTGTCGGATTTTTTCGGTGTTGTGGTAGGCGTGGGGTCAGCAGAACTCCACATTAGTGACGTCACACCACCCTTCCCGTCCAGTCCGGCTCCCCCCTCCCCCCTCCACGGCCTTCCCGGACACCGGAAGCGCAGGGCGGAGAGAGCCGAGAGGCGATCGATGTCGACTGGTCCAGGGGATGCTGCGGGGCGCAGAAACCGACACCACCCCTCCCGCCAGGCGCATCATCAACCCTCCTCGGCCCAGAAAGTACAACTGATCCGGCTGCGGGGCGGGTGGAGGGCTGACCGCTGGGCCACGAGAAAGCGCAGTTCGAGGAGATGAGGATATTTGAGGTCGCGGTGAAACGGAGAGGAAAGATGAATGCGGTCCTCCAGCGGAAAGGCTTGGCAAGGCGTCGGGCACGTCGCTCACGGCTGCAGACTGACACTGGCCCACGCCCTTTTTCTACTGTCCGCCCCTCATTACATTGCACCGGGTGACGACAATGATGATACTTATAACAATGAAAATTATGACAAAAAGTTAATGGTATTAGCAAAATTGACTGCAAAAAGATAGTACCTATAATTATCGTAATAAAGATTCTAATAATGATCTTATAACTAATTGATAATTCTACTGTAATGTTAATCATAACAAGGTGTAATTTCTCAAACAAGTAACAATGGTCTGTGTGAAAATAGTGAAAATAAAAATTATCAGTAGCTTCTGAACGGGTAAAGTCGCTTTCAGATTGTATTATAAAGTTAGGTGTCATAAGTAAACGAACAAACCTATCAGTTAATATCAACAATAAAATATTTTTAAAGTATTTAGTTTTTCAGGAGCGATAAAGAAACAGTTCAATTTGAAAATATAAATATAANACAATAAAATATTTTTAAAGTATTTAGTTTTTCAGGAGCGATAAAGAAACAGTTCAATTTGAAAATATAAATATAAAAATTATTTTACTTGTTATTTCGGAGAGCTTTAAATATTCTCCTTTTTTTCATTATTGCACTTCATAAATAATTTTGTAAGATTGTGTAGTTGAATGTATATATGTTACGATTAGTACTGTTTTCATAACAAATACTCTGATTTTTAGGAAATCCAAATATAAATAAACGTCACCACCATTGTTATATATAACATGTGATTTTGATATTTCTTTAGGTGATTCGAAAGTTTTTGTTTCTGAAAGATCTGTTTAGAAAAAAACAATGTTGCAATACATTGATGATTACTTTGGAGTTAGCTTAAGCAGTGTATCTCAATTCACACTCCATCCAAAATTAAGCACGAAATTAATACTCACGGTATAAAACGTGATTTAAACAACTATATAGAATCTCATATGGAAAGAAAGAACATAAGGCTATGTATTTAANTCACGGTATAAAACGTGATTTAAACAACTATATAGAATCTCATATGGAAAGAAAGAACATAAGGCTATGTATTTAACGTACAGAAAAAATTATGAAAATGAGATGTTTAATAATTTACCCAGCTCAGTTCTGACAACTTTGTAGCTGTAAATGAAATGAAACTTTTTGTTTGACAGTAAAAGAAGCGTTTCTTTTGTATTCATACTTTTATCACTTGATATGTTTTTATTAAATAAGTCAATTTGAAAATTACAGGTANAAGCGTTTCTTTTGTATTCATACTTTTATCACTTGATATGTTTTTATTAAATAAGTCAATTTGAAAATTACAGGTATGGAAACGATGTAAGATATATAACATGTCATTCAAAACACATTCTATCTCTTTTCACCTTCTTAGGAATTTGAAATTTGAAATTTANGTAAGATATATAACATGTCATTCAAAACACATTCTATCTCTTTTCACCTTCTTAGGAATTTGAAATTTGAAATTTAAAAAAATTTCGTTTTTAGATACTCACACAACGCTAACCTTCTGAAGCAAAGATTATGACAATAGCCTATCGGATTCATGAGCTATTAAAGGATATCTCTAAAATAATTTTAAACTTTTTTCACATAATTACGGTTTACGGATAGAATTTCAAAAATTCCTAATATCGGTTTTTTCGCAACTTTTTGAAGAAAAATGTATAATTTTATATTTTTGCGTTAATGGGTTATTAATGAGTATCCTCGAATACAAATTTTACCATTTTTCTCCCTCTTTGGCTTTAAGGGGTAAAATTAAAAAAATCTGCAAATCACTTTATAAGTATTTAAGTAATCGATCATCTATAACANAAGATTATGACAATAGCCTATCGGATTCATGAGCTATTAAAGGATATCTCTAAAATAATTTTAAACTTTTTTCACCTAATTACGGTTTACGGATAGAATTTCAAAAATTCCTAATATCGGTTTTTTCGCAACTTTTTGAAGAAAAATGTATAATTTTATATTTTTGCGTTAATGGGTTATTAATGAGTATCCTCGAATACAAATTTTACCATTTTTCTCCCTGTTTGGCTTTAAGGGGTAAAATTAAAAAAATCTGCAAATCACTTTATAAGTATTTAAGTAATCGATCATCTATAACAAAGAGCAAACGAAATTTCGTAGTGTTAATGAGCCATTGAGGCATCCTCAAAAATTTATTTTACAACATTTCACCCTCTAAGAGCTTTTATTTAAAAAAAAATTTTAGTTATTGATATAGGCAACAGATTAAAGCCAAGATCATAACGGTAACCTATGGTCTATCAAGGGATCCTCGAAAACCAATTTTACCCTCTTTCACCATGTAAGGTGTAGAATTCCAAAATATTCTAAAATGGGTTTTAGGCATTTTAAATAAAAGAGCGTGGCGACATCAAACGGGGTCCCCGAGCTGTTAAAGAGTCCTCGAAAACCTATTTGATCGATTTTCATCCTCTTAAGTGTTGCATATAAAATATTTCAAATACTTGTTTTTCGGCATGTGTATAAGTAGAATTATGAAACAAACATAATAACTATATCTTACCGCTTTAATGCACTATGAGGAGTCCTCTACAATATGTGTATTCGTTTCGCCTCTTAAGAATCGAGTTAAATAAATCCGAAATAAATTAATTTGGTTTACATCTAGGCAATTTTATGAAGCAAAGCGCATAACACTATCTCATCTTGTTAATGGGCCATTGTAGCGTTATAAAAATTGCCCTTTTTCATCCTCTTAGGGGTCGAATTTCGAAAAAAAAAAAAATAACTTTCTTAGTGGATGTTTGCAACCTAAGAGGAAGCAAACCTTGCACATATTCATGAATTTGATTCCAGCGGCGAGGACTCTGCGTTGATGAGTGGATCAGTCAGTGAGTAGCTTCATTTATACACAGCGATTTTAGTTTTGAATAAATAGTGTTNGGTGTTTATAATTAGCTTACTGCCATTAAATCTATTTATAGGATTTAGATCTGCTGGTTTGTTAAGCATTTCTTATATGATGTATCACAAATGGGGAATGTTGTCGCATGATTATGCAAACAAGCTTAAAATTACGGGATTAAATGTTTTAAGTGGGCTCCGAACCGCGGGATTACTAATTCGATGTTGAGGAAATGTTGAGTGCAGCCGAGTTTTGTACTTGAATCGCCCGTTGTCAGGTCCGCTCGCTACAGGAGTGTGACGCTTTAGTGATCAGGGCATCGAGGATATCAACTTATTTTTAATATAACAACACGCAATCTTAAGACCGCGTCAATTACACTCAATGCAAAATATTAATATACTAGTAATAAAGAGCCTTCAGTTTCGTTCCATTCCTAAATATTAAAATATTTTGGCAGGCGTTATTTTATTTTTGTTCGAGTTATTTTTAGTTCTCCAAACATAAATACAAGTAGCTTCTCAGGCGATCGTTAATTTCTGGGCTCTGCTATTTTCGTTGTTTAGTGGAAATGGCCGAATGTTCAATGTCCACCAACTGCCTCAGAAAATTGACAAAATGTACTCCATAACGGAAGTATTACACCATATTTTTCTATCATACGTCTATAGTCCTTACTCTGCATTATAAAAATACTGAAGGAAAGGTTTACCATTGGATGTTCACCGTTAACTGAGTACTTTTGAATTCAACATTTGAAAAATATCACTGCACCTGCCTGCGTATGTTTCAACGGGAAAACGTACTGGTATGTGTCCAAAAAGGAAGTAACTACAGTTGCAAAATAGTTCCATGTCTTAACGTTGAATTTAAAATGTTAGGTATATATTTGGGAATGTTGTATTGATTTCTTTTGTTCTCCGTTCTTAATACGCACAACTGTATGAATGAGAAAATTTGGGAAATATTATTATTGTAATAATTTTAACAGCTTCACTTGACTGAGGCATCAATAAAGTGATTAGGCCGATAACAATATCAATTTTACGTATCGTGGAAGAATACACAATATGCATATAAGTATAACTTAGGCTTTCAAATGTGATGAGTTAACCAAAATCACATTTAATATATGTTTTGCTATTGAGTCAGAGTGATAATTAAAAAACCTATTGCCAATATTATAATAAATAACTGATGTTTCACTTTTTAGAGTGCTAAGTTGGTACTAGCGCCAGCTTTCGAGGTGACGGTTTTGGGTCGTAATATCGACTAATATAAACATGTGTCTACAATATTTTTATGAAAGTTTCTTTTCTGTGTGGCTTTCTTGTGACTTACTATACGATTATCTACTTGGCAAAAAATAGGACGCTAATTAATAATAAATTAATTTATTAATTTAGAGAATGCCATGGAAAATCCATATAATTAATTGTAGCTGACTGGTAAGTCAGTGTAATATATTGGGAATAAGTGCCTGGAACATTTAAATCCACTGCATATAAGTAGAAATTACCGTTAATCGATTATATAATAGAGGGTCCTAAAATATGAATAACGCCAATACACATCAAAAATTGCAATGTGTAAGTGAGGAAACCAATTAAAATGCAGTTTTATGTAGCAAAGCAAAATATGCCAAAACCACACATTTGGACGTAAAGGCGAGAGACATTTGAGGAAAACGTGATCCGTTCACGTTTGAACTCGTATGAAATCGTATGAACTCGGCGTTAAATGTCTTTATAGTGGCTGACATTGAAGGGACAACAGCTGTTATAGCTGTTAGAATTGAAAAAGTAATAAGACCTAATAAACCACTCTTTGAAAACGCATCTCATGAAGAACATATTTGAACTTTTAAACTACAGATATGCGTATATCTTATTAGCGCTTCTTATATTACTAGCTCACGTATTTACGTATCAAACATTGTCCCATTGTAAACGTATTTTCCGACGACATACACAACACAAATGCAGTGAAGAAGATAATGTTATTGTGTATTCCCATATATCTGGATATCTGGATATCTAAACTATAATCGTCAAAGTGTTTGCTAGTAAAGTTAATCGTACAGCATGCGACCTGTGACGGTAAACAAGTGAAATTATTATTGTTATTTATAGGGTTATACAGCATCTGAATATTCATTACAATGCACCATAGAGCACTTCTGCTAAAAAGATAGCAGCAAAAATAAATCTGATCAAATAAACCCTGGTAACCTACAATAAGTTACCTTCATGAGAACATAAGAAGACAAGTGAGTAAGACCGGTATATTAGGATAAGTTTTAACAAGTAGTCAGCATAAATGTATATTTTAAATATTTTATTTGTACCACAGAGCGATACTAATATTTCAGTACACATGTTTGGAAGGAATTCAACCGACAAACTTCGTGAGGTGATTCCGTATGAATAAACATGTAGGAAATATACAGAAAACTTTCTGTGACTCAACTAAATACCAAGGGAGACGTGAGCCCCGGGCAATCGAGACTTTAATTTGTCAAATCATCTGAAACATAGCGAACTTAAATCACACTTCTCCAAACTTTATTTTGTGTTATCGTGATCTTCAACGTAAGATTTTTCACCTAACTCTCTTTAATACCTTTCCTCGTTATGAAAATAACAGGAGTGGCAACCCACTTTTTTTCCATAAAACATTTTTACCGTCAGGAATTAAGGAAGTTTGATATCCTGGTTTATTGAGAAGCATGGCCTAATTAAGAAAAGTGGTCCTCTTCTCACAACTGCCCAGAACCCACCGTTTCAGTGTAGAACGCACGCAAATCTTTCGGCTGCAGCGATATACAGATCCAGGCGCGTAGGTAATATCAGTACTTCCCACAGGGAATTATACGTCGATTGTCGCGAGAAAAGAAACAAGGACCTTAAGTATTATAAGCGCATTAACGTTTGGTACATGTTGTTTACAGTAGGCAATGTTAAAATTTCCTCCACCATAATCTGTGCAGTTGACATAGCAGCATACCATAGCCACATGTAGCTAGTAAAGTTTATATATACATTCACAAAATATATACACATATTAATACGTCNGCAGCATACCATAGCCACATGTAGCTAGTAAAGTTTATATATACATTCACAAAATATATACACATATTAATACGTCATATTACAAAAGTATACAGAGTCATCTTGTACTCCAGGTACAAACTTTGTAAGATGATTTGTTATGGGAAATGAGGTATAAAAGATCATGCGACCTTAGACCCAACGCATACCTGGCAGCCTGCAGCACCCATTCGAACGTTGCGTGTTTTCTCGTGAACCGTTCGCCTGAGAATATTTTACCAGTTTAACGTTTCGCGTCCTTTTAATGCACACGTTATCTTTACGTCATTTAAATCTGTAAATACCAACTGTAACATCACGCTTTTGTTGATTAATAACATTGCACCCATAATTTCCTATTTACGGGCGACTATTTAACCTGCCAAATGTCTATAAATATTTTATAAAAAAAACTGCATAACGCATCCGTACACAGCACTTGATTTTTTCCGACATAAATTTAAAAAAAAAATTCTGTGGGGGGGGATGGTGGGGGGAGGCGAACATGTTGTTTAGAGGGGAAGGGCACTCGGTGATTGATTTTTCGTTAATATTAACCCCAAAATCGGCTCTTTGTATACTTTTTTCTCGTGATGTATATTTCCAGTTTAAGGTTTTACAGCATTTTCGTTATCTTGCCTTTCGATTCGAATACCTTCCTTTCGTTGAATGGAGGTGAAAAGCTGCGTATGAACAAAACATAAAAATTTATTTGTGGTGTGTTTAATGTGGAGAGCCAACAGCAAGGTTTCCCCATTCAAGTTAAACATGTCCAAATATCCTTCGAATACCTACTCTCGTTATGGGGGCATATGACTTTAGACTTTGATGAAATGCAGTTTGGATCACCACGAAACTATTGTCATTAACCAAACTACACCCTGCCACGATTATTGGGCGTGATGGTTGCTGGCACGATGGTGGATGCACATCCTGAACCCTTGGTTTTGTGAGTACAGTACACTCGTATGCTGCTGTGAAGGAGACTGTACACGACGGATTTTGAAAGGTGAAGGTCTTACAGCTACGCAGGTTTATGCATGCCTCTGCAAGTTACCGCGCCTAGCAAATGTCAAGCCACATTTTAACTCCCATATGTCACTCGATCTGCATTATTCGAAAATTCATACTTTTTGTTTCTTCGAACACGTTTGGGGAATGCAAACGAAGTGTTACAGTAGCATCACGGGCACTGAGTTAACGGGTTTGCAAGTTAGATAGGTGGCAAATATATAAATTAAAAAAACTAAGTTCACGTACCGTATTTTATGTGGTTACATATACNGCAAGTTAGATAGGTGGCAAATATATAAATTAAAAAAACTAAGTTCACGTACCGTATTTTATGTGGTTACATATATCTCCAGAGAGTAGCTGTCCCAAACCGATACTCCAAATTTGAGCAGATGTGTAATTTCGCGGGAAAGTGTATGCATATTACGTGCATGCTTGATAATATCCTTAGAACTGATGTAATTAAATATCTAAACTTACCACTCAGAATGNGCAAGTTAGATAGGTGGCAAATATATAAATTAAAAAAACTAAGTTCACGTACCGTATTTTATGTGGTTACATATACCTCCAGAGAGTAGCTGTCCCAAACCGATACTCCAAATTTGAGCAGATGTGTAATTTCGCGGGAAAGTATNCAAATTTGAGCAGATGTGTAATTTCGCGGGAAAGTGTATGCATATTACGTGCATGCTTGATAATATCCTTAGAACTGATGTAATTAAATATCTAAACTTACCACTCAGAATGCTAAAAGACGATGGGTGGGAGAGCTTTCTGTTACCTCTGGAATCCGACGAGAAACTGTGCGGAGGGTCGGCATTGTTTCCATTATAAACTTTCCCCAAACCAGCACGCTGTGGCCGACAATACTGAAAATAAGAACAGTTGTGGTAAGGGATGAAGCGAGGGTGAATAAGTGTTCGGACTAAAGCGGTGTGGTGAGGGAAAACTGATTAAATACTCAATTTCAATGGTAATTTAATAAGCACAAAAAAATGTATTTAATCAGTCTTAATAAAAAATTTTAATTAGAAAAAAATTTTGATTCAATTAATTATTTATATATATATAGAACTTATTGGAAAAATCATTTTTAAATAGGATGAAAAATTACATGTGTCTATGAAACAAATGTGTGTGCCGACCGCTTACTTTGCGGCTTAATCGACAGAATAAGCTGGTACCGGCATCTCACCTGGCAGTGAAATCGAGAAATTAACGCCACCTATGTGTTTAAAATATAATCCTATACGGAGGGCGCCGATAGCACCATCTATACTATAAAAACATAAACAAATATGGCTGCTGCCTGGTGGCTAAATAGGCAGCTCGCCTGGTGACGAAATCGGTTAGTTATACACTAGCGCCACCTAGATATTGAAAGTATAATGAAATGACATACAGAAAATTACAATATATCGTGTTGAGCATAGGTATGAGAGAACGTCAGCTTGCCTGGGGGCTAAATCGAGAATATAGCACTGTCTGGCTTGTAATTTGGTAATTAATACACTAGTTCAACCTAGGTGTTGAAAATGTAAACATATGAAATCCTAGATGGCCACTTCCAGCAATGTATAAACAAATGACAAACGAAAAACCCACCGATATGGCTGCATATGAAGGAATGAGCACGGACGGGGTGATGGAGGGGGTGGAGTAATTTGGAAATTAAATATACTGGAAGGGGGTGGTGCGACCGTGACTAATTGGTAGAACGAAGGTGAGTAATTGGAGGTTGGGGTGGGGCTATTGGGATATTAAATATATTGGAAGGGTAAGTGGTGGGGGTGGAGGCCTGCCGACTAGGCAGCCAATAGCAATTGGCGAGAGTCAATCGTCTATTGGGAGAGAGCTGGAAGTGGAGGGTGTACCCCCGGAATTGTATTTTTAAATAATGTTTTAATAATACTTTTATATAATTTTGTAATACATTCTTAAGTAATTTTCAATAAAACATTTGAAATTCATTTTAAATTAATTTTAATTTTTTATAGTTTGTAGGGTTTTTGGAATTTTTTTTTGGGTTTTCATAGTCAAAGTTTAGCAGGGTCAAGATAACATGCCACCGGGGTCAATGTAAAATGTCACCTATTCCAAGGTAAAATTGCAAGGTCACCTGGATCTAATATGGCTGCCTGCCGACCGGAATGACAGAACACAAACAGCTCCGACGCTCCGGGCCCAGGTCCCGATGTGCCGAAAACCCTATAATATCTGGATTTATACCTCGGTCAAGTAAAAAGGTGAAATTGTTTGGAAACTTAATCTGTTAATAACTTGCCGATTTGTACTCTGAAATATATTTAGCATAAACACAAACCCTACATTTGTCATGAATATAAACATTACACGCACAGTATAACGTCAAGCTTTGGAACTATTTTACTTGATTCTCTGAAAACTTAATTAGGAATCTGCATGCCTTTGTGCACGGTAGCACACACTGAGTTAACGAGCTGCCATATTTTTCCAAAGGTCGAGTTAAAAAAGGCTTACTTTACCTAAATTTGTTATCGCTCACGTTTAAAATACAATGATAATTTTTCTAAGTGCATTTACGATAGAGTTTAATGTGATAGATATCCTTCTGATAAATATAATTGCTGGCTTTTTACCTCAACGCATCGACGAAGGAAATGTCTCAACATGCTCGTGAGACCTGCGTGCTCCAAGCGAGAACTGGAAGATGTTGGTGGCACTAAATCTCGAGAAGCGGAGACAGCTCTCGAGGCAAATGGGG